>JAAAKB020257738.1:0-10352 GCA_010014835.2 Apostichopus leukothele | reverse complement strand
TACACGTTGGACAACAACGAGAAAAGTATCTAGGTACATGGTTTGAACTCACAAGTTGCAACTTTAATGACGGTATATCCTTCATTTTAATAATATTTGACAAGAACATGAAACTAAAGTCTGTGAAGAAGTACTTGGATATAAATAAAGATAAAGAGAGTTGCTGGTTTTTAAGATTATTCTGTGAAACAGTGACTGGAGGAGGTCTTATTTAGTTTAAAGGATTGTGCTGAAAATACCTTCATCATGTGGTTACGTAATTTGTAATGGTAAATATTGGAATGGAAATCTTAAATGGGTTAATGATTGGTTGGAAAATGCCGTCATTATCTCAGTTCCTGCAAGCATTCTGTGTCTCTTATTTTTCCTCTCATCTTCAAACCAAAGGATTTGTTTGTTTTTCTGATAGTATTTGTCATTCTGGGATTACTGCTAAAAAATGCCAAGAGCTAAGTAAACGTTTTTAAAGACCTTCGGACAGACTTCGAGACATACCAGCGAATAGTGTACCGCAAGGAATGTAACTGTGCACAGACATGGACACACCCACAGTGTAGTTTGATTTTGAATCAAACAGATATGTGGTGTATGGCGGTAAAACTGAAGAAATAAGCCTTTGATGGCCTGTGTAATGTGAATTGTGTGAAGCACCATGTCCTGTGGAGTTGTACAGTATGGGTATAGAGATACTGGTGTGTACTACTGGATAACATCATTGGCTCTCTGTGAAATGTGTACACAATGTATACATGGCAGCGGTATCATACTACCGCAGCAGAAGTGTCAATACTTCTAAACCTGACTTCCTGTCACCGAAGACAAACAGCAGCAGGAAGCATCCTATAACCTACACAGTAGATGGGTTATTAAACCTTAATGGTTGACCTATAATTTAAATTACCGCATCCTGTAAATCAGAACCTGATATCGTGGGCTGATATTAAGTGTCATTATCATAATATCATGTGTGTGTGCACGAAAAAAAGCACCGGGTAATTTCTTTTACAGTGGTAACGAAATAAGGTCTTATACTAAAACTAGCTGGATCTGTGCTCATTTATTAATTAAGGTTGAATAAATTTAATGGAATGCTCTCATTCCCTTAACACAGAAATCGGAACGTTTTCTCCTCTTTTGTGTGCGTTTTACGTCGTGTGGTCATTTTTTTTAAAACTGGTATCGATTGGGATAAAACAGGTTTTTGTCTGAGAGTTTTCTACCTGGATTTGAAAGATATACTGGTAGTTAACTCGTTATAAATAACTTCATATCTTTGGAAAGAATTGGACCAGCTACTGTTAAAGAAATATATAGCAAGCTGACAAAAGTAGACAAGAATGAATGATAAAAAACAAGAGAATAGGCAGTTGTGTTTTAATTACTACCGTTTTGGGTAGCCCTTGACGATTCAAGTTTTTTACTAAACTTTACGGAGATTCTTTTGTAAAACAAAGATGCACATGAACTGTTGCACAATTGTTGCAATATTTTCATTAATATTCATTTATTGTAATATTTTTAATATTCATTAATCTTGTCTGTCTTTACTACCTGTGTGAACATGCTGGGATTTTGAAATTTTGTCAGAATCTTCAAACCTTTGCAATCTGGTTTGGTACTTGAATATATACACTAAAACTAACTTTATTTTCATCCCCACTTTTCATACATCATTTGACACTTGCATTGGGAGATATTACATAGTGTAAACCATGCATGGGACTCATTAACACCCTTTATTTGTGACAGAAAGCCTGAAAAACATCCAATTTTTAATACCTTGCCGGTCATGCATAAATTCACACAGTAATTCAAGAGCGATGTGCAAAATATCTCTCAAAGGTGCGCTCTATATCAGTAGCCACTCGAAGCAATTATATGTACATGAAAATGTACATTATAACATACCAATTCACAAGTGGTTTAATTCCTTATGACAGGCTAACAGGTATTCAAATATAAAAGAAAATTCACCTAGTCAAAACTGAATGATGGCAACATTTTGAAGTAAATAATAATGACTGTATACCTTGTAACATGTACTGTAGCTGCTACTTGTATGATACTCATCTTGATCGACTCATCTAAGGACCGCTTAATATTTTGTAAAGAAGGTACAAATGAACATGAGTACCTCAATATGACACCTTGAACTGACAATGTACACCTCGGTCTCCATGGTTATCTGCCGAGCATAATTCAAAATGTAGACATAATGGCTGGTGTGTGCCATTGCGTTGGTTTCCTGATTGACATAAATCATCTTCTTTGCTTCCGTGCAGGCATGTTTTACAGTATTACAGACAATCCCTTTCATTCCCTATAAAGCACACATAATATATTTTTGATTCACAAATTGCTAAAAAAAAAATTTTACAAAGCAATAAGATTTCCTTTCAAGTATTGTGTTGTTCTGACATCAATAAATGTCTAATGCCAAAATTTTGAAAATTTGTTTTTAGCAAGAAATACTGTTTTCAGGACATGCATTGACGGAATTATATAGTGATGATGGCATCATGAGATTGTATTTCATATTTACTTGTTTAAAAAAAAACTTCATTATGGAAATTATATGGAACTGAATTAAAAATATGATAGTTAACTGAGATATATACCATTATATAAAAATAATTTACTAATTGCATAATTCTTGTCTCTTCTAAAGTTAGACTCTAATCAGGGTGGGCAATGATTAACACATTTGCTATGACTAATGTTAAAGTAATGTTAACGATTACTGCACTGATTGCAGGATGCCACATTCATCTTGATGGAATTTTGGAAACTCATTTCCATAGTGTTATATGTACACTATGAGAGATCTTTACACTTGTAATGTCACAATCTTAACATTTTGTTTACTTGGTGAATAGTACCCAATAAATGACTTCTTCATTTATGTATTTATTACTGTCCTTTGCACTCCACGTACAGCTAGAACAAGTGGTTATAATACTTATCAGGGTGGGGTGCAATATTTTAATTATTGTTGTAATTTCTACTGAACAACATCATTGACTTTATAATTGTCCTTCCCATCAGAGGTGAAGGAATAAGTATATATCTGAATGTTTGTCTTGGCATTTAAATGGTAAGAAAATCCAAGAAGAATACTTCGATAGCTTATAAATAATACAGGTCTGATTGAAAAAGAAGGTGTGTTACCATAACACACAGCTGTATGTACGGCAGTGCATCAACTTACTGAAGATGTACAAGTTTGCTTCTTGTTTACATTAAAATGTGAGTCATAGTGTCTGTCTGTCTCAGATATAATGTATGCTGACAATCTTAGAGAGCTTTGATATCCAGATAAGCAGGAGTACAGTAGACTTCTTCGGTTAGTCATACATACTATATAGACCTAGTAAGTATGTCTACATAAAGCAGAGAACTGCTATAGGTTGTCGAGATAACAGCTTCCCAGCACTGAGCTCAACATGGAGGCACAGAATAAGTGAAGGCAATTATCTATCGGCACACACGGAAGTAGGTCATGAGTAATGGATGGGATGTTAATGTAAAGTCTGACTCTGTGCACATGGAGTGATGGGTTGTGGGTAATATCGGATCATCATCAAACCTTTCCAACTGTTCTTCTAGATCATTGTAATTCTCAACATATTTGTTACAATGACAAACGAAAGTCAAGTGTGTAGGCCTACCCTCGCATGGAATTTTTCCTCGGACAGTAAGCTATGACTACACAGCAGCAAGTGTGATGATAAGAAACGAATAAACGTAGGCCAAATGACTGCATCGGGTATTATTTTCCAAGTAACGAAATCTGAAGATCTCTTACAGGAATGTTGTATGTATTTTTAGTGTTACAACAAAACGAAATATTGAATTATTAAAGCCCATATTATGATTTTTCACTTCACATGTTATTCAGTAAGAGATTTGAAAGAACCTTGGCAACACATCCAGGAATCAGATCATGGAGTAATATTTCTTAAGAATTCCTAAATCATGAAAATGCCACATATAGCGAATGAAAAGGGTCCTTCAATCTTTGATACTGCAAAGTCACATATGGAATCAGAGCAAATAACTCACCCGTAATGAGAGAAAAACGTAGTGAAATTAGATTGACATTTATTGTACCTTTTTAAAACCAGACCATGGCGCCACAATGGGAGGAGGATTGTGGGTAATCTGAGACTATCAGTTGCTGCTAAGTTGTTAACTTTGTACTTTATTATGGAGGTAAAAAAAATAGTTGCATGCAGATAGGTAAAACCGAATCCATCAGGTCTATTCAAAAATTGAGGTAAACTGCACAAAGGCTGTTCGCAATGAGAGCACATATGTATAATGTTTTGAACCTACCCATAACATAGCCTACAGGAAGAAGAATTGTGGGCAATATCTTATAATTATCGAGAGGACACCAAGTACACTAATCATCGCTTGCCAGAACAGCAGCAGCAGTAGTCAGGTGACCACGATTGCTCTTTCTACTAGATTTGCAATCGTACTGTCATGTCAATTCCCACAAGCTCGTGTTTCCTGCGTCCTGGTAAAAAAAAAGGGATTATTAAAAAAAAGGGATTTTCCTTCCGTTTGGCTCATGAAATACAAATGTAAGAAGGTATGTAATGTTATGTAAATTGTCCATATTGAAGTGAAGCTCATTTGCATATTGAAAGTATTTCGCCTGTTGTGTGTGCATGTTATTTCTGTTATTTGTATGTAATTAGTTGCAGTAGCAGCTGTAACTGTTGGTAGTTTAGAGGGCAATTGCGTCACAGGTCTTAACTGAGACACTAAATTGTCGCTGCATGTTGTGGTTATAACTACAGAAATGAAACAAACTGTTCAAACGACAACTAGAAATAATAGAACATACTTCAAATGCAAGGTGGTTCCATAAATACTTATATTTACATATTCACATTACAAATGACCATCAAATAGTCTTGATGAAAAATACCAAAAAAATTGACAGAAGTATGGATAGTCTGTCAACTATCACGAAGATGTTCTTAGATGAATTAAAATTCAATTGGTTAACGTGAGGGGAGAAATCTTATAAAAAATTTGATGAATACAGTAGATCCCTTTTGATAAATATGATCACATCAACAAATCTTAGCCTTGTTTGATTTTCTCTACCGGAGTTGATTCTATTCCTATATCACAATGATCCACAAAATCTTTCAAACTTGCAGCGTCAGTTTGCAAAAATATGAATATAAAATTTCCAAAAAGAGAAAGAAGAGAAAAATTAAAAAGGAAGAGGAAAAAAGAATAGACATCTATTTGGTGGGTTTCGAACTAAAAAGGAAAAAAAAATTCATACGATAAAACTTAATACTGGCACCATCGTTATGGATAGGAAAAGCAATTCTTGTGATTGATTATAACTGGAAGATGTATGTTATATATTTAGATAGACATATTTATTTATTCTATGCATATATCTGCATAAATTTGTATCCTTTCCTTGTGTAGGGTAGGTATGCCTTTGCAAATCAATACCGAGTGGGATACAAAAGCTGCATAATTAGTTCAAAATATGAATTATCACCCTCTTCCACAACCCCTCCCCCCCCCCCCATCTTAACCGCTTAAAATATACATATATAATTTGTGACATAAATGTGATCATTTTGGGTGAAAATAAACACTTTTGTTTTGACTCAGAGAACGAATCAAGTCTGTGGATTAAGAGATTGTGTCAGAAATTCTCAAAATTCCAAAAGGAATGGACTTGACCTCAAAGTGACCTGTTGCATCCCTGGAGAAATACTATAATTTGAAAATAATATTTAGTTAAGACCCCATACTGTTTCCCCAATTTTTAATTTAAGTTTAATTTTTACTGACAGTTTGGATTTGTGTCCTGTGCTGCTGGAAGCACATTGTCCTGATGAGTGACCGCAATCTATAAACCGATTACAAAATCAATTAATCAATTAATCAATCAAGAGAAATGCTATGAGAACAAAAAAAATTCTTGAAGGAATACAAACTAATGAATATTTATTGCATATGAATACTCATCACGTTAACATGTATGACACCACTCCCCCCATTTATTTATTTATTTATTTTTTGGCAAATGCATATCCTTTCCATTCGGTTTGATTCGATGCAAACAACTATTATATTGTGATTTTTCTTTGTCGCATAAAAGTCACAATATGTCTCTTCAAAGCTACCAAGTTGATCTTCAGAGTAAGTATAAGTACGGTAAAAAAAATTAACAAAAATGGAGAATATTAGATTTGTATATAAATAAAACTGCAAAAGTCTGTAAAACAAAAGGGTAGCTAAAAACATAGGGTTGATATTTTAGTCCAATGTTTAGGCCGATTCCTGTCTTAAGATCCCGGGATGGAGACGTTGACTATTCTGTTTTAGTACATCCAAAGTTTTGGTGTAATTTTAATCCATACTGCTGATCGGCTTCCTGTTTTTAACGATAAACACAATTCCAACATAAGAATACTGATAAACACAATTCCAACATAAGAATACTTTACTAACCCGTTTAAAAATTTATAGAATACAACAAGTTGTCTTGGCAGGGAGGGGGAGAGGAATGTGTCTCTGAATAAGTTTTGGCCCCATATCTTCCTCTCCCCTCCTTTGATTCTCTTCAAATAGTAAATTGTTTACGATACGAAGCAAAATATTTTCCGTTATTATAACTTTTACTTATTTGATAATCTACAATCACAGCAAGGTGTCTTGGAGAATTCTGTTGAATTCTTTTGATAAAATTCTTGGCTTTCCAGCACAATGTCCTTCCTCTCCTGCAATTCCATTTAAATACTGTTAAAGACACGAAGCAAAAAAAATTGTTTTTCAAAGATTAATAGCTTCAATTTGTTCTTTGGCCATAATTCCCTGTATGAAACGACTTACGATTATAAAAATGGATATTATTACAAAGGGTCTATATAAATAGACCATTATCATGAATTTCTTAAAAAATTTGATCAAAGAAAGTATTCAGTATCAACATTTTTCTGGTCTCCCAGAGACAATGAAGAGTATTTAATAACTTAAGACATAGAAAGGATCTAAGATATGATTTTTAATGATGATCATTGAAAACAACTTTATGAAGCAAGGTAGGTTGCATATGAGGATAAATGTTTCATATTGTAATGCCCATTACAAATGCAGTTAATTGGCTTCAATGGAGGGTTTGGGCCAAATTTTCATTCACTTCCCCCCAATCTTTCAGTCTTTAATCCTCCTGTTTTTAACCCCGGTAAGGCAAATTACCAAGGTGAGACTCTCGTCATCAACCGTTACGATTTCTTGCTTGCTAAAAATACCAAAATACTTCTCACGAATCTTACACAGGTAGTTTTTTAGTAAACTTTTAATCTCTGCAACCGACCAGTCTCTCCCGTAAGTAGTAATACACTCAAATTTTCAGCAAACACTATATATATACTGGACTAACAGTACGTTCTGTGGCTAGCCAGCCTGCTGGAATAGCGGGTACTGATAGGTATATATCAAACGACAGCAAATACTCTCTTTTCATCTGATCCAACACTCCCTCTGCAAACAGCCATCTACTGAATGAAATGTTAGTTGTGTGTCCCACTCAGATCATAAACCAATGACATTTCGGCCAGCAGTACCAATGAATACCTGTTCCCATAGAAAAACATCTCCTCTCACAGACACTGATATACTTAAAGGGACCAGCATCTGATCTTCTATTACATATCATGTAAAGAAATTGACCGGCAGCATCATCTCGGGACTCATTTTCCACGACGGCGGTTGCAACCAAATGGTTTTGGTTCTTCTCCGCAATGTTCTAACATGTCCCTACTCTATGCCGACGACAGATCAGCCATTAGCAATGTTGAGAACATGGTTATCCTCTCCTGGTCTCGGAGACCCTCAGCAATCAGTACCGTCTGAATGGTAGTAACGTGTCTGGCCTGAAGTGTACTCCATCCTCGTGCCTCGGTGATGCCGCAAGACCGACAGGTCAGCTGTTATCGTGTTTTGAATACATCCGAATTAAGAGATAAAATGTTGCAGCATATCGTATCTACACAAAGACACTCGGCGTTTCACGACTTAGAAACCTACGGTAATGAGTGTAGACACCATTGGAATATACGTCAACCAGCCAGCAGTGTGCGACGACCCAGGCGAGAGGTAGCAGCGAGTAGTTATTTCTCCTTTCGAACGGAGACCCTCTCAGCAGACTGTATCTACAGAATGAACCTGTACCTGAGTCCTCACTCTATGTGATTTCCTTGGAAGTACTGTTTGAGGAGGTGGGTCGATCTTAGGAATAGTGATGGGCCCGCTGCCGCAGGTAGCCGCGTCGCTCTCGCAGTCCAGTAGCGACGTAAACGCAGACGGGGACTCTGCTCGTGGCAGGTGGACCACGCCCGGAGGCGGATCCACCATTTGGTGTTTCGGCGCTACCACGATGGGTTCGGGCTCCACGTAGTGGTATTCGCTGTCTTCGTGAGGTGTCATGGTACTGTAACCGTGGTCACTCTCGCTGGGGGCGTTGGGATGCCTCCTCCAGATTCTGATGCCCCTCCTCGGTGCCTGGTGGTAAGGGTTCGGTGGTTCTATAGCAGCCAGAGCAATGTTACCCTGTCCATCTGTAGAAAGAAGGAAATTGAAAAATGTGGGTTACTTTTAAAGAAAAGAAGGGAAAAGAAAAGAAGGGAACTAATATATTGCTGCACAGTATTCTTTACTGGATCAAATCTTTAAATGTGTCTTTCGTTCGATTGAGAACCTCATGATATGCAGCAGGGCCAGAGAATGATAGCATGTCACCATTGACACTATCTAACACAATTAGAAATGGTTTACAGCCTTTGAAGCGCGACTCCGTGCTGATGCTCAAACAACTGATACTAAAGAAATGAACAGAAATGATTCTGTTAATAACAGTATTTATGGGTAGAACTGATGAACAGGCCATAGACTTAAAGGAAATATATATAAAGACACGATAACTGCTCAGATGTAACAAAAAATTGAAATAAATTTTGTGAACTTGTGACATTTCAGTAGTTTCTAGATGAATTGGTTGTTACGATAATATGACCATCGTTTAGTTCACAAATTTACTGGGTTGATTTGATGAAGAAGGCAATCTCCACTGAACTATGCTACCACCAGGTATGCTTCACTTTATAGTTCCTTGAAGATGACCTTCTGGCTTACAGGTCGCCCTTAATCGTACTCACATCTTCCCCCTCCTGGAGGGTTTCCATGGTCGTCTCCGTCTTGCCCCTCAATCACGGCTACGTTCTCTGTCGATACGTTGACCCGGACGGATCCGTGGGAACCGTGGTGGGCCAACTCGCTCTGACGACGAGCCTCCTTATGAATGTGGTGGCAGTAGACGTAAATGACCAAGATGAGGAAGGTGACGATACCGAGCAGGGCCCCAGCTACTGACCCTATATGGGAGCCCGGTCCGTGGTGGTAGGGGTCCTTGCTAAAATCTGATGAAAGAAAACCAGACGTAGCAATGACAGCGATATCTACCTAAAGGAGAACCGGCGACATACTGAGTACCGGATCAAACTTGCTGACTTAAAATTTAATTAAAGCTTTAATTTAAAGACAGCGTGCAACATAAACTTGAATCGATGTCACAATCTGGTGGTTCAGAGCAGGACCACTAAGAAGAATATAGGGGTGGGTACCTGGAAAGGGAACCTATAACGTAAATCTCTTACTTGAGAAAAAGTTCCAGCAGAAATAATCAGGTAAGTCACAAAAGTCACAGATTTGCAAACATAAAAATAAAATCATTTCATCAAATTTTTGGTAGCCCCAAATTTCTTTTTGGAGTATTTGGATATAAAGGATTAATAAGGTTGAATATTATATGATTTGTTAAAAAATATGAACTTTATATAACAACTTTTAAGAGATGATCTGGAAGATGGAGGTGCTGGATGTTTGATCTAGTATTAAGATGGAGGTACTGGCTGTTTGACCTACTATTAAGTTACACATTGTTACATACTGAAGAATAAAGTTCACTTTGTACCCCAATCGTTTGCAGATTAACTTACTTAATGGGTCCTGATATGGTGTAGCAGCACCAACGACGCCACCAAAGCACTCTATCTGGCTGGCACAGTAGGGCTCCCTCAAAGCTTTGTTATCACTCCCTATTATGCACCACTCACAGTTGAGGACTCCGAAGCATGAACTGATCATAAAATAAATAATAATAAAAGATAAATTAAAAAAAAAATAAATAAAAATCAGTATATGTTTCAGCATTTACCAATGGTGGTGGAGGTTGGGGGAGCTGACAGGTGGGCTGAGATTAAAGGAAGGACACTTACTCCCAACTGGTTCTTCTTGTGGGGGCTTGT
>JAAAKB020257727.1:0-10352 GCA_010014835.2 Apostichopus leukothele | reverse complement strand
GCTTATATATCAAAAAAAAAAAAGAATGAAAGATTTTCATTTAAATATAAATAAATCAACCTGAAAATCCAGATATTTATTACATCTTATGTCATCTTCACTCCGTCCGACCTCAACAGAACGACCGTCGGAAAATGTGAAAATAACATTTCATCATAGCCAACACCGCTGAGTTTACGTGAAGGAGGACAAGCCATCTATGATCCCATTAAAATCTCAGCTTGGATGAGCTTAAAAATACTGTCCTCCCGAAACCCAATTTATTCCCCGTTTGATACGGTAATTGATCTTGAACGCAAAGAAACTTATGCTCTGGAAAACGTTTTATTTATAGCTCCCCGTGGAACGGTATTGGACGCCGGATACGTGGGCAAGAATTAGGAATACGCTATAAACAGTTGTTCTGAGTGTGTGCGCACTGTAACAACATAGTGACTATGATGAGTGTCGTAACGATATCAAACTAGGAACGGACGATATCGAATGAGAATTGGAAGATACAGTTGGGCTAATGCATCATGGGACTTTGGATATATTCAAGCACACATGTGAGCAAAGTGCCACCCTTGGGCAAATTTTTCTGTAGCTTGCTAGATGGTTACTTCACAACTGCTTACAATGCAGAGCTGCGGGTCCGTGGATGTCCGCAGCAAAAACAAAGAAGCAAACTTTGGGTTTTGGTTTAATCCCAGTTAAGTGGTAATTATCACTTACAGTAACTATGGAGGGAAGGCAGCAATTCCCCCAAATGCTGCCTCTTTAAGTAAGATGTACTTCCTAATCTGATAGATATGAAATCAAGAAACATATGTATACTTTGGGGAGTCAAGGCCGTCTTGTGATAAGATATTATTCAAGTTCAACATAACAAATGGACATAATATGAACATTTAGTTTTTTTGACTAATTTACAATATTTAAGTAATGTAACACTATTCACCCACTTTTCACAGTAGTACAGTATACACATCCTAGTAAATAAGGGTTAATTTGGTTCAAATTTCACTGTGGCATGCAAAAATCATTTCATAATTACCATCATCCATCCCTGGTGTACACCAAATTTATGCCATTTTATACAAAATTCTAATGTATGGGGGATGTGGTCAGCCCACCAGACTGAGCTTCATATAGCCACCTAACATACATTGGGAGGTGGGAGGAGGGAATTGAGAGAATTTTCCTGCATTTTACTTTAAATTCTGTTAGGAATGATCTATAAGTTGTCACAATACTGCATTCTGTCAACTAATAAAGTCCCTCTGAATTAATAACGATTTATTGATGAAAAGAATTTGAAACATTCCATAGCTGTCCCTTGACTATACCAGCAGATTCTTCAGATAATTGAATGATGCTAGATCTGGTTACTTTCTATGAACATACTTCAACAATATGACATAGGCTTTGAAATTTATCATTTATGTAAAATGTAATGAAACACTAAAAGCATACTTGGCATAAAAGCATACATTTTAACTTCCCAAAGTAGGATTTTATGTGAATTATCATAAAAAACTTAATAATTTACCAACTCTAGGCTCCACAAGTCCACACATTTTAAAAAAAATTCATCCCATAAATTTGACGGTGCTAAATTGGCAATCTTTTTAATGATTATACAAACACATGTGGTAATGTACCAATTTTGTGACGATCAGGTAATGCCAACTTTTGAATTTGCACATTATTTGCACACTGTCATCTTTAATATTTTCAAAATAAATCTTCACTACTAAGGAACAAATTCCTCCATTATGGAACTAAAGACAAAGAGTGAAAGAAGTAGAAGAAAACGAAGAAGAGGAAGAAAAAAAAAAGTCTGCATTCAACTCAATACTTCTCCTGTAAGCAAAAATGATGTCTTCCATATTACGGATCCATCAACCTAAAAGAATCATTAACTTAGAATATTTGACGACTAAAAGCCAGGAATTTTATCTATCGGGAGGAGAGTAAAGCTGCACTGGAGAATTTTTTACTCCACCAGGGCAGAGAAGGCGAAATCTAGTATTGATTGAAACAAAATGGCATGATTGCCCAAGGCTAGTAAAAAGATGAGTTGCCACCGTCATTTCGAACAGGTAGTTTGTTCATCTCGACGATTCTGCCGAACGAGCGCTAGCCGTAGACTTAGAGCCCCTCAGGACCTCGGGTGCGGTGTTCGTCTTAACTGATGGAAACTCTAATTACAAAGGTTTTATATTAATACTGCAAGTCATAACTCAATTTAGAAAGGAAAAAGGGAGAAGGAGAGATAGAAAGAGAAAAAGGGGGAAAGAAATGAAAAAGATAGGCAGAATCCGATAAGCACCCAAGGTGAACCAATCTCCCTACAGATTGCTAGATTTACGTCAAACGTTGTCCGTGTACAACGATCGGTGAAACTATATCGACGACTTCCACCCCGGCAAAAGATATGGGGCAGTTTTATTCTGGGAAAGAACTTCGCTTAAAGATCCTTCCAGTTCTTCAAGAGAATCTGGATACATTTTGTACATCACGTCCTCTCGAGCCTACAGTCAAGATTTCGCTAATGATCAATTTTAGCGGAGACATTTGATGCGGGTGGATGTTAAAATGATCCTAGCTCTGTGCGATTATAATGCAATATATATGCAGACTGGCATATCATATAGATGTATCATATATATTCATGTATCAGATATATTTATTAATTCAGATATCAAACAATTATACCCCTTCCATCATATCCTTCACATTTTTAAATTACCTTTCTTACCGTATGTTCTTATGGTCGCAAACTGATTATAAACATGTGCAGTGAGTGTGACAACCATGTTTACTATTAACCGGTGTCACAATTCTCATTTGTATACCTTTCCTCATTTAGATTATGAATCCATAAATTATGATTATGAACCAAATTCAGAGGAAAGAATATCGGCAAGTGTTGTGTGACACATGGGAATGGACAGGGAGGAGGGTAATAAGCAGTTTTTTTCCTTCTTTCTTAAATACACCGATAGAATTTAAATGCTCCTAGGAATCTCTTACGACACAGGGGCACTCTGTCCCCTCCTTATAAATGTAACACCCCTGGCCTCCAATAAAGCAAGAACATCTTTACATCACTCCATCACAATTACCTATAACCTTTGAAAATGGTAGAAAACAAGCATGAATCAATTAATAAAGGGGGATGTGAAATCTACGACTGTCTTCCTTTCGTTCGACGACGTAGAAAGACGACGGTAATCTCTATTTGACTACAGATCCAATCTCTACTTGTATTGTATTTTTTATTCCCCTCCTCCTTTTTTTTGAGTGGTCGTTACTGTCAACCTAGATCAATCGCACGGGATATAAAAGACCGG
The DNA here is from genome assembly GCA_010014835.2 of Apostichopus leukothele. Classification (NCBI taxonomy): domain Eukaryota; kingdom Metazoa; phylum Echinodermata; class Holothuroidea; order Aspidochirotida; family Stichopodidae; genus Apostichopus; species Apostichopus leukothele. The sequence goes on along the minus strand of JAAAKB020257727.1, from coordinate 7,014 downwards.
GGAAGTTGTATTTGTTTTGCGGATGACTTGCGTCAAACAGAAGGTGGTCATAGCCTCACGCATAAACACCGGCAAACTGCTAATAAATTAGCTGGTAATTTTATGTTACTGCATTTTCGGAGACATTTTATACGACATGGAGCTTCATTATATTGTTCATGTCTTTTCAAGCAAGGGAAAGATCTTCTTCCCCATAAATGACCTAAAAGGACCAACTAAGAGTTTCTGGGCATTTTACCAAATACGGAGTTTGATTGTGTGTAGATGTAATTGTTTCATGAAAGGAAAGACTTTCTTTCTATATACTGAGTATTATCCACCATCCAACAGTTGTTGTTTTTCAAAAATTTTCTATCGGTTCCTCAAGAAAATTGTAGAAAAATAAAAAGAAAGATGGCTGACTTCCGATCTTTGTGTTGTACTTTTTAAACAGATCAGCAACGATAAGACCACGCATGAAATATTTTGGATTAAAACAGCTACTTCCATAATTGACCTTGATATGAACATATTCAACCAAAATGTAAGAAATATAGATTAATACCATGCTTTGATTTCAAGAAATGAGGAAATTTAGATAGCAGTAGTTTTGAAAGTAATATTCCAATTTTGTTCCAAATTTTAGAAATTTTTGATGCATACTATAGAACATAAAAGTGTTATTGGTAACAGTTCTAAACAAGATTCAAAGGAATAAGTATGTCCTAGTACAATATTTGGTCAAAACAATTTTTGCTTTTCAATTTTGTCAATCTTGTTTCAATTTTGCAAACTAACTTTACATATACAAAATATGTCAAACAGGGCACTGGAACACTCAGAATATGTTAAGGGCTGGAATGCTCGATCCGAATGCGTGTGGAAACGCTCGATCTATAAACATTTCAAGTACTCATTCGGTATCGCATAATGTCTCCAGAAATATTCTTCGCAGGTTTCTAAACAGTCCTAGTGTTTAAAAACTGGGAAATGTTTATTAAAACTTTTAGAACCCGAGCAGAGTTTCCGATTTTTGTTTGAGATTAAGTCACGCTCGATCAGCACTTGAAGAATCTTCTAGGGCCCCTCGTGATTAGAAAAGATTGAGTCGAAAGAACATGGAGACCATCAAAGATGTAAACCGAGAAGCAAGGAAAGCCGTTTGTTTTTATATTTACTATCTTGAAATCCAACAGGGAATGATAAATTACTGGTAACGTTTACAAGTTTTTTTCCCCGACTCAGTCTAAGCTAACTTCTCTCCATCCAATACATCATCTATTTATTGAACCTTTCGACGACGACGACATTGCTCGTGATGTGAGGGTGTCGTATCTTTTAACAGTTTGGTACAATCCTCGACATGAATTATTCATGAGTCCTGTGGAAGCAAACCGGCGACAAATTTCTCATAATCAACAGGAGGACTTTTTTTATTCTTCCCTCTGACATTAATATCGATAAAACCTGTCGGCAAAATATTCAGCCGGCGGTTTCGGTTTACATTAAAAGTTTTTATCTCTGATTTTGTCTGAATTTCAACGATCGTCAAAGCTATTCTCTTGCAACCTCTGGAGGACAGATTTCCCTCCATTTTGTTTTATGCCTGTATCACCATATCACAGATGGGACCTGCGTATATCTGATATCTGAGACAGTAACAAAAAATACAAAATTATACGTATTGGGATTCGATGGAGAATTGTTAGTTCCCAAGTCATTCCAAATCTTAAGCCACTGAGACATTACTTTGGGGTTGCCATGGATATTCTGCTAATTTCTACTACAGACTATATGCAGATATTGTCAGTTATGAACGGACACATCATATGTAATGCTAAGACCGACAACTGTTACGGGATGGTCATTTTCTTCGCAGAAAATGTGGACAAGGATGTCAAGGAATTAGAATGTGTAACCTATATATACAGAAAGTAAGAATATTATTACATACTTATTATAACAGAGAAATGTAGTAAAGAGTATTGTCACAGACTAGGAATTAGATTTACCCACTACTAGATCTGTGGTTTGTATACTTATTATAACAGAAAAATTTATTATTAAAGTGTATTGTCACAGACTAGGAACTCAATTTACCCACTACTAGATCTGTGGCTTGTATATACTTATTATAATAGAGAAATGTAGTATTAAAGTGTATTGTCACAGACTAGGAATTAGATTTACCCACTACTAGATCTGCAGTTTGTATACATATTGTTCAGAGAAATGAAGTAAGGAGTACAAATTGTCACAGACTAGGAATGTATTGTCACAGACTAGGAATTAGACTTACCCACTACTAGATCTGCAGTTTGTAATATTGCGAGATGGTACATTAACATTACATATATACTTGATGTAATATTTTAATGAATAAACCAAAATGTGGGCATTGTATTTTCTAAGAAAGTATCTATACACATCACACTGTATACTTTGTTATATCCTTTGTTACAGAACGACTGTGACTAATTCAACTTGACTAGGTAGTAATTGTACTATTGTATGCATATTGTATAGATATTACACATGTAAAATTGCTTATTTAATATAGTTCATATATGCAATTTGTGGGAAAGGAAGTAAAGAACTATTGCGTAATTTTCTTATAGTTGCAAGTTACGTACACTTAATTGTTATAGCTGAAAAAGTGAGTAATGGTATAAATGGGGACTTAAGAAAGTAAATGGACTGATGCAATATTCTTAGATAGTAAGTCCTATAGTTTAAATGGACATTACATGTAGTTGCTACAGAAAGGCTATAATCTTCATAGAACAATGGATGGCAGTAAATAGCAGATCTTAAGGTGTTCTTAAATACCCTAAGATAAGTATGTATGGAAACACAGATTAATGATACATATTAAAATCAACTATGCGGAATAATTTATCCCGTGCACAATAGAGGAATCTGCACAAAACTCCAATGCAAATGGGTTTTGGTTTTATTAATTAGACCAGAGGGTTAAGAGCTAAACTGTCTTTAATTTATCTGTAAATATATATTGTTTCAATATGGAAGTATGAAGACACACAATCTTTTTTATATATTTAAAAACATAATTAGCTCTGATCATTCTCCAATATGGACCAACAACTACAAGAACTTATTAAACCACTGCATCTGTCAAGCTAAGGATACTGAAAGGATGACATTCAATCCACAAACTTAATACTACTTTTCCTTATTAATATTTTATTCCTATAAAAGTAGTTTCAATTTGAACTATTTAATAACATTCTTAGCAGGATATTCTGGGCAGTCTATTCATTTTTGACTGATTGAAGAGTAAACATGTTCTAAGCATCTTGGTAAAATTTGCAGTCAGTTCCCATATTTAGGTACTGTTGTTTGAAACCACTTGTACCAAAATCAGTGAACTTGAAGCAAACAGGTGTGATGTCATAGAAAGAACTTTGAAAGTTAAAACTTGTGCGTCATATTGTTTGGTGGAAAACCATCTGCTATTGATCAAGCTAATATGAATGAATCAATGCAATCACTAATATCTGAGCGGCTTACTTCCTTTGCTCAAGTCATCAAATAAGGTAATTGTCTGCATCTATCTATCAAAGAGAAGTGCTGGCAATTTGAAGAATCATGAATCATGAATCAAATCAAAATATGGGAAACTCATTGTCTCTCTTAATTGTCCAGACTATGTATTCTTTACCTCAGACTGCAGCTTAAAGTGTTTGTGCTGTTTGATTAATGATATATACTGATATTTTAACCAACCATGAAATTTGTAAACACTGAATGTCAAAAATATGAACAATATGTCAATATTTCATTATTTTACACTGCTAATAAGTACTAGGTCTCCCAGTTTTTTTTTTACACCTCTTCAATTACCAGAGGCAACTGCCACCCCTTCTCCCCCTTCCCCCAACTAACCTCTAAAGATGTGTCCTACACACATCCACAATCACCGAAAATCTGACATGGTGCTGATGCAATAGACTGAAATGATATCCAGTGTATTAATCTTAACCAGAATCATCAAATCTTCCATCCGGAAGATATTTAACATATAACCCACAGGAGCAATCGTGGCAATGTTAGTCATACCTGATGCAACATGTATGTAGTATTTTAGATCCTCCTGCAAGCAGGAACCCACGAAGAAGCCTCATTGGCTTATCAAAGCCCATGCTGACCGAAGTCAGTCTCTTCGATTCATATTTAACGTCCATGATTATATGAATTGTCAACAACTCTGTAACTGGACGACATACATTAATCTTGGAGTGGCTCGAACTGGGGACCTTATGATTGGAAGGCACCGGCGTTAATCACTGATCTAACACTCCTAACATGCCAGGTCTCAACAGGGATATAAGGATAACATTAGCCCTATTCCAACAACTAAAGAGCATATTTTGAACCACAAAATTACCATCTCACACTTTTCTCTCTCTATACCCCTATCTCCCCATTTCTTTATAACCCACTGACACGGTATCGTGTGATCATCTTACAAAGCTCTTTTAAACATATAAAGAGAAAACAACAATTTTATCAGGTTAACGAAAATCGTCCTGAGCCCTAAAGATTCTTCCATAATATTTGTAACGACACGTACATATATGTATGCGCACACATTTTCTTCACACATACTAAAATCTGTCCATTTCTTTCAAACCTTGCTGAAATAGCTACTCTGTCAAAGTCATACGTTCTAACTATGTATGTCGACGACAAAACTTTGAAATAAATTTATCACCATCGTGTGATATTCAGGCTTGATGTAAACATGCTGATTATTTTCTCTACATCCCATCTTCAAAAATGGATATATATACTCTCGGCGACTCGTAGAGATTTATGGTCGCTGTAACTCCCGCCTTCACTCGCATAGATCAGATCTAATGCTTAGCCACGAAACGCTTTGCTTCTAACGGCAAACGGAAAATTAGTATTTTCTGCATCCTGCATCGATCAATGTGATGTCGTGATGTACATTAATACATCCATACACTTAGGGCCTACAGCTATCATAATGAGAATACATTTTTCATATAAACAATTTTACTATCACTGGTATGATGAAGGTGTGTAAACTTGGATTTTGTGGAAGACATTGCAAACGTTATTTTTTTCTTTTTTACTTGGAGATTTGTTGCGACAAAGCTTCATGCAAGAATGACAGAAAACCATAATAGTTTGACATGACTATTTCCACGAAAGCAATTAAATATATTTCAGTTTGGTATTAATTTTTTTTCGCGTACCTACGACAATTAATAAGATAACTGAACTCATTTTGCCAAGATTTAAGCAACCGAAGGCTGCAGAGTTTGATCAGTGATTTGCAGCAATTTTTTTTCAAACTAGGATTACATGGAATTTAATATCAAGATATACTATTTTTGGCAACAAATGAAATTCAATAAGCACAGAATTAATGATTCCATTTGGCTTCTCGACATTTTGTCGCACTAATCCGAGTCGGCGCCTGGTTACCATGACTTTTTCATATCTGTTTTTAATCACGAACTAGATCTCAATTTGGCTCCATCAGTGAAATAAAATTATCCACAACTGTCAAATTGGGTTAAGCAGCATATTAGTAAAGGAATGTGGAATTATTATATTATAATAATTTGCAAATTTTTTGAAAAAAGACAAATTGGATTCTTGACACTATATTCTGGGGAATGAAGTTGTCATTCCTTCAAAGAAAATCACTAGGGCAACAAAAACAATCTTTAATAATGATATGACCGATATCAGTCATACCACAGATGGATTATAAACCACTCGATAAAAACTTCCCCTCGAAGTTCAGCATTCTCTTCTACTTTTTGTTTAAAAATGAAACTCAAAACATAAACCTGAATATGTAATTAATAAAGTCACAATTTCTGTAGGATTCGGTTTGGTCTGAAACTAGAAATTTAGTTTATCATCTGTCTCTCTGTTTTGCTTTTAATGTAGGCTTTTAATTTTCTTCTTCATATGAACAATACTGTGTCATTTTATTTTGTTTAGTCTCTACCTGATAATCCTCTTTATTCATTTAATAAATCCTTAAACGTATTTATATGATTTCCATGATTAAACCGTGAAGATTTAAATTGTCGTTTCGATCCCCACCAGTCCATAATGTCTTAAAAAAAAATGTCATACGACGAAATAAATTGATGTTATCGTTCAAACCTGTACTTTCATGTTACCCTCTTATAAAACAAACAAAGAAGTGGGAGAACTTATTTTTGATTTTAAGTTTGTAACAATTGAAGAGGTCCCACTTTAACTACTGAATACAACATGGATCTTCATGCATGCAAACCTAAAGATCATTACCGAGAGTTTGCTACATGCTTTGCTAAGAACGTGATGCTCATTCTGTACGTATACGTGTTTGATTATCCACGACCATAAACATATCATGCCAACCCAAAGTCTGCCTCGCTCGAGATCTTCCCAATTTGCCGTTTCGTTTTTAACATCGACCATGGAAACTCTACCCCATGTTTCAAGTTTGGATCCCCCCCCCCTTGTTTGGTTTCTTCCCTCTCTCATTTTAACATAAGTCTAATTTTTTCCATGTTCAACAGGAGACTGACATAAAAATTCTGCCAGTGATTATGATTGCAGGGTGATTAATGGTTCAGAAAATGATTTTTTTCCGACTGTATGACGTCACGGGCCGTGTTCGCCCTACCGAGCGAGACGGATGTTGATTTATCATTTGATACTAAAATGATCGGAGAGAGGAAATGTATCCTAAACAAAGTTGATCACATGAGAGATTAATCTTTGATATGTTTACTTTTTGACTTTTTTCCCCTCCTTTATGATCATTCATTTTGTTAATATATCATATGTCTTTCATTTTTTAATCAAGATACCTTAGATGTTACGGGATATGAAAGAATGCCATGAATCAGAAATGAAAGGAAAAGGAAAACTATATCTTTCAATTAAAATATTTTTTTATTAAGACTGAAGTTTTCACAGTCATGATTGGCTTTGAGCAGTGGAAAGGACAGATTGGTACATTTTCACAAAAGGAGGGGT
>JAAAKB020257716.1:0-10352 GCA_010014835.2 Apostichopus leukothele | reverse complement strand
TAATATGTATGTGTGGTGTTGATATGAGTTGTGAAAGAGGGAGAGAGAGGAGGGAGAGACAAGAAAGTAGTAGGGGGGGGAGGGGGGGGGGAGGGGGGGGGGGGGTTGGTTGTGGGGGGGGGGGGGGGGGGGGGAGGGGGGACCGTCGGACTTGTCGACCCTAAGGTCACCATTTTTAATCCATGGTCTAGCAGAGATATTTGTTTGCTTAATTTCCTTTTCTTTCTTGTTTTTTGGCCCATTTGTCAGTAATGCAAGACAATAACAACCAAAGAGTTTGGTGAGCAGTTTCTTTAAATTTTGTTTAGCCTTAATTTAGTATCAGCAAATTTTTTTTATTGCCAAAAGCTTTACTTATATACAAAACTCTATAATTTGGATGTACTTTTCCTCGCCGCGTTGACCATTCGGTTATTTATATATCTTGTTTAAAAATCACAGTTTAAAGGTACCACATTCTTAGAAAAGGTGTTAATGCTATTGTTCATGCTGCAAAAATATTAATTTCAAACATTTTTTTCTTCAAGGTTCATAATTACAAGGAGAGGAGAAGTGAATTACAAATTTTTAAAGGTCACCGTTCTGAATGAGTTGTTTTTTTGTTGAGTGGTTTTGTGTGTGTTTGTGTGTATTATTATATTTTTAGAGATTTTAATTATCATATCTTTCTATCAAAGATTTCAATTCAAAATTTCAATATAAAGAAAGATGTTTTTTTTTTAATTCTAATTTTTCAATGCTGTAGTCAATGTAATCTTTTTTATTTTTGATCTGTGTAAGTTTTCTACATCGTTTAGGAAAATTAAAGCCTTTGAATAGTAAAATGGAGCCTTCGTGTGAGAATGGCTGTTTTGTAAGTTATTCAGCCTTTTACTCTGTGGTGTGACCACTTTAAACTTCAGCTGACAACACCAAAATTGCGTGTTTAAAGGAGCAATGCAGACATTCATATGTAAAGAATACTGTACAAATAAAGCTCACAATTTTATAAATAATATCTAACTGATTGTCCAATGACAAATATGAAGTTCCTTTCAACAAGCATCTTTCATCAATAAAAAAACAAATCTATAAATAAATATATTTTATTACAAATTTGGCTAATTTTTTCTTGGATAATTCCTAATGATTGCAGACCGAAAAACCCCTGCATGAAAGGCGTTAGTAAAGGAAAGTGAATGTGGTTCATTGATATATATATATATATGGAGACATTCAGGATAGGCCTACTCTGATCTTGTATGTGATACTGGAAATTGCAAGAAGAATCTCAAATGTAAAAACCTGAAATGAAGAAACACCTAATCGCTGTTCTGATCGCCAGTGTCCGTAAACAATTTTCAAAAATTGTCCGCACTATTATCTGTATTTCATTGTTTAAAAATTCTGCATATGAAATAAAGTAGTGTCACATTTTCTTGACAAACCCACTTACTACTACTTTATGAAGCAGATTGTTGAGGGTGGTAGTGTGAGGTGTTTGCAGTCTCTCAGTATTATATTAATCAGTTCAGTTCACTAGCATAAACTTTATGGTTCGATTTTTCAACAATTTATCATCAACAGGAGATGTTTGAAATCCTTGCAAAAGTAATTTTGTTTTAAAACACAACAATTATCAGCATAGGTAAACAATAGATGAAGGCCAGGTTTAACTTTATCTTACTTTACAGACAAAATTTTTTAGCAGAAGTCGTTATTGCCGTTAGCTGTTTGCAGTCTTCTGCTATGGAATGTTTTCAGAGGAGGCAAAATACATGAGGGGAACTTTGAACCTTGTGGTATCTGGTGGAAGGTTTTTTGGGAAATCGGTACATTATTTTTAGTCATGTTATACAACCAGCTGTCTTAATTGATTTAAGGTAAAATAACATAAATGCTCGTTATAAATATTTTTGTTTTTGAAATCTGTTCACATTACAGCTGTATAACTTCTTTAAAGTGTATGAATGACAAAGTGTTCCACCATTATATGTATTTTTCTATTAAACTTTTCAATTTCATTTTTCTCCGATGTTTAATGTTTTACCATCTTTTAGTGACACTTCACTTCACAATGCAACAAATCTAACATTGATTTCATTATACACATGACTGTGGCTTCACCAGTTAATTGCAATTTTCAACTTTTATGACCTTTTTTTCAAACATTTGTAATCTCTTTTTCTTTGTCATAATGAAAACTGTTATATCCAACATCAATATAAGCATTTGTCTTCATTGATAATACTTTCTTTGATTATGTTATCAGTTTCAAATTTTTAATTAACAAGACAATGATATGGAAGACGCTAGCAGGATGATATTCATGTCGAAAATTATTCCGCAAAATACCCAAATATCTGATGAACCCTTTTATATTTAAGGGATGTCAGACAGTTGTATTTTGACTTACATTCAATTATAACTTAGTTTAAGATTTACAAGTGAATTACAAGTGAACCAAAACGTAGGAAACCAAAACGGAAGCAGGAAAAGTACATTTTACAGACTTCAATCACAGGTCACATCGTCATACCACGATGAGAAACTACAAAACCTTGTGATCTGTGTGGCTGCTGTCAATAAACTTAACTTTCATTTTCACAAATGAATTCAGCGCTGCGACAATTTTTTCAAAAGAGTCGTAAGTGATCTGGGTTGTTCTTTGACAGATTCTATTGACGCAGTGAGCAGCTTCTATGCACAGCGTTCTCTTTATCGTAATTAAGCATGTGACACCTCGTGTTTTCTCGTACAGTGCAATATACTGTGAAACCTGCACTTAGCGAGTGTCAATGCTGGTTATTTAACAGTGGTTACATAGCTTAAAAAAAGAAAAAGTAATAATTTCTGATCTGCAGTCTAATTCTAATTACCTCTAGTAGAAATTACATCTGTATGGTTGCTATTTATAACAGAACCACATTGTAATAGCCATCATATCCAGCATGTGACATCCCATATTTATGTCCCCCATCCCCCCCCCCCTACAAAGTTTCAGTCGATCAAGCAGTTAGAACCTTCTATCTATTGCGGATGTTTTCTCTCAACCTTTCCTTTTAATACAGTTTGTCCTTTGTGTTGATGCTTTGTATGTGTTTTGATGTTGAAAAAAATCATCAGTTCAGAAATATATATTTTTTTCATTTGTAATATGTGCTTTTATTTCATAACCAATAAGTTTGCTTAAATCAGTTTTTGTGTTTTCATGTACAAGTGTATGTAATTTTGCTTGTGATTCCTCCATATATTTTGAAGATATAGAAAGTATTAAAGATGGGTGTTCGGATACGGAGCCAAGCTGCAGACTTGAAAAAGTTTGCACCCTTATATAAAGTGTATAATGGTCTGTCCAATTTATCAGCAGTGCCATCATGGGTAAGATGTTGTGAACTGATTGCACAATTAACGCCCTGATTTATCTCACGATACCAGATTTGCGGATGGCAGGGGGGGGGGGGGATAGTTTGGTACCATGACATAACTATGGTATAGTCTTTTGCTCTGCTCCATATATTAATATTAATTTTTCCAAATATTAATTTCACCATGCTTTTGTCATACTCAATGCTAGTGGCCATCAGATATTTTTTATATTTTTTGAAATTATCACAAAACTACACTTTTGAGATTTCATAAGTGATATTTGTGTGTATTGAAGTCACCCCTTTTTTTTTCTTTCACATCTTGCTGTAAACGTTGGATTGAATGATTTTGAGTGTACCTTGTTTGTTTCAGTATCAGCTACATTGACATGTATTTCTATGCAATACCTTTTATTTCTTAATCAGTTTAAATTTTCCAGATGGAATTTTTAAGTATTAAAAAATTAAGCTTTCTTGAATGCACTTTTGTAAGTTTTAGTCATGTGACTAAATTCCTTAAGTTAATTGGAAGTTTTAATAACCAAATATTGCCTTAGTGAATTAGTTTTGCATTTGACGTAAAAAATATTATATGTCTGCTTGCTTGTTGGTTCAGTCAGCTTGAAAATTTGCCCTCCAAGAATGGTTATGACAAAAAGTATTGAGCTAAGATGTGAAACATCGAAAATTATGGTTTTATTGATTTTTTATGACTGCGACATTTCCTTTTATGTGTTACATACTCCTTAGTTCATTGTGGAAAAATTTTATTCCGTGAATAAATTAAAAAAGAAAGAAAGAAGGATAAAAAGATGACTATTATATTTTCAAAGATACTTTTTAAAGCTTCATTTTTCTGTAGTTTCTAATGCTTTAATCAGCTTTGTTGCTAAAACAAATATTACAAAATGTTTTTTAAAAAGTGTAGATACCTTTCAAAGCATGTTATTTCACTCTCTAAAAGAATAGATCTTTCAACCTTTTTGTTGCCTTTCACAGTTTTTAAAGCATTGAGTATTTAGTAATTAAACATAAAAATCCAGATATGTGAACTGTTTATAAAACCAATGGTCTACAAATTATGGGACCCTGATCCAAAAGTGAACTATGAAAATTTTGGGAACAATCACAGAATTTATCCAGAAATCAGAAAATTTATTTTCAGTTTTCTGATGGATGGGTGGTCTGATGGGTTGTAGCTCACCTGACGGAAGCTCCTTGGTCCTGGGCCTAAAATTTTGCGAACCGCTGGTTTCAACACAATGAATTGATATTGATATGAATGGCAGAAAACCGTTGTATTTACAATGTGCTTAAATGCATTCCATAGTTGCTGTTTCTTCTTTTTTTTCTTCTCACTTTTTCATTAAAAATGTTTATAATACATTCTGTCTTGCCTGAAATTGACCCAAATATAAAATCTTTCTCTTTCAAAAACTAATCCTGTTTAGTATCACATTATTGCATTTCTGTTTTACTGTATTAGACTTCTTTTTTTTTTCCTTCTTCAATTTTCAGTTTCCATTAGATTTGTCACAATTTATTGATAAAATGCTTCACTATTAGATGAATGGTAAAGTCCCTGACACAAAACCACACCAGGAATAAAGAAATTATAGCATAATATGTAAAAGGTTTGCAATTGTTTTGTTTTTTATATTTTGGGGATAATTTTAGAGAATTATGTGGGGGAAAAAAATTGAAACTTAAAATATGCCCAACTTGAGAAGCCAACTGGCAACAACACAGACCTAGATAGACGATTATCCAGTTATGTGGGAATATAACGTGGTGTTTATGACCCTGACACAAAGTTCAACAATCCATGACCCCTCCCCCCCCCCCTCCAAGAAAAAAAGGCAGCTTAAACAGGACCATAAAGCAAAGGCAAACAAAATCCCATAAAAGAACTGAACAGTGTGGATCACCATACAAAATGGTTTGAAACACAAGGTGCTCTTAATACGAAAGTGTTTTGATACGGTTGTTGCTATTACAGAGGGATATCTTTCGTTATGAAGAACTGACAAAGTTTAAGAGGACAAAGGTCATCCAAGATGGATGCCATGGAGTAGAATCAGATTTCAGAGGCTACACCTATGAAACCCAACATTCCAGTGACTGTGATAATTAGGGTTACCATATATTTTATCTGAAGAAGGGGAGGGATCTTAATTGGGTAGGTTCCTCATCCCCTTTGTGGGAGAAAAACTGATTTGAAGGGTACCTACAAGAACATCATAAGATTTTAAAGTTGAAAAGTTCATTTTAAGTTCAAAATTGAGCTTTCTTTGCTCAAATTGCAGTAGCTAGATGGTCAAATCCCCATCAGGTGAATTTCTCCAGTTAATTTATAACCACTTTGTAAATAACTAGCTAGAATTGAGAGGACACATCCTGGGAAATTCGACATATGGTATTTGACTAGCGATGACTCACTTCACTGCTCGCATGATATAATGAGAAACCAGAAATGGAAATAAACAACCTTTGCATGGCATTTTCTTTACTCTTCATGAAATTGCCACTTTCTTTGACAGACATTTCCTGTATATGGCGTGTATGGTTTTTAGCATCTAAGGGTATAAAAGTGTGTATAAAACTGTTAACAACATACCTGTAGAGATGTACAGGGTTGAGGGAAGCAAACTTTGGACCTTATGGTACATCAAAGCACTCAGTACGTACTTGTTTTTCTCTACTACGCAGAGACATATTACATGACATGGACATTTCTTGTATGTGACGTGTATGGTTTTTAGCATCTAAGGGTATAAAAGTGTGTAACTGTTAACAACATACCTGTAAAAATGTACAGGGTTGAAGGAGAGCAAACTTTAGACCATATGGTACAGCTAACCACTCTGTAGATACTTATTTTTCTCAACTACGCATAGACAAATAACATGACATATTGTTACAGCTTCCCCCAGTATTATATAGAGAAATGTATTAATTATTATTATCGTCATATTGGATTGACAAATATATATGAGCAACTTCAAATTCACAGCATCAAAACATAAAATTTGTATACAAATGTGGCAAGATTTTTTTCATCTCAAACACATCATAAAAATAAAAAATAAAAAACAATTATGTAAAGGTAGATATCATAGAAACCAAGGCCACTTTTTGGTAAAAGTTTGAAAATGAAGGCAACTGAGTTAAAATCATACAATGAAAGCCAATGTTGGGTAGCAAATATTTAAATGATACATATCAGCAAATCTAATTCAAAGAGTGTTTTGAAATTTAAAATGTTGCTGTACATGTTGTATGTAACTAGAAGTACATCTAACCCCACACATAGTAACTTTCCTGTTCCAATTATCTGCAGACTCCAGGAATGGCAGATCCCATTTTCATCAACATTTCTTCAACTTTGTCCTCTATATCACAAGCAAAAAGGAGGTCACCAAGGCTTTTCCGACCTGCTATCCCTTCGTTGTTCTTACTTCCATCTTGTAAAATCGAATAAACAAAACTCAATCGTGTCTTTGTCTAAAATTCTGGCCTAGTAAATATCCTTGTGACCTTTTAGTTTATTTTACCTTAAAGACACCTTCGGAGGTTTTGTTCTGCTTTAAAATAAACGATGCTAAGAGTCGCACCACGTTCACCCAAGTATCCACACCCTCGCTAAAAATATCCATCTGTGAAGGATTTATGCGAAGGGAGTGGGTACTTTTGTTCATGGGATTGCATTTTCCATTGGATATACCCCTTAAAATTTTTGCCTAACCTGTGATAATACGGTGTTGCATTTAACCATTATAATGCATATTAATATATTCATGCATGCATAATGACATATTATTATTCTAATGATAGAAATGTAAGTGAAACATTCAAATGAAAATCAAGGTGAAAATTTCGGATATTTTTACTGTGTTGTTCACTTGTGACAGGTTGGCAAGGCATTTCTAATACAATTTAACATTTTGTTTATTTAATTTACAAATAAATTTTTCAAAGTGCTGAATGAAAAAAAGAATGAAAAAAACCAATGACACCATTGAATATATCGTTTAATATCTTAAGAGCTCAAATGCAGAAAACTATGGTCATTGGGCGTTAGGATTTGTGCATCAAATCCTGCAACCTTTTTTTAGACCAACTTTAAATTAGCTTTTACTTGAAGTGCTGGTTAGGGAGAATAATTATGTCTTGCACCCACCTATATAAAAATAAATGTAAAGATTACAATGACTCCATTATTGATCCTAACAAACTGTTTAACGACACTGGTATAAAAATAATGTATTCTCATGATTCAATTAGGAATACTTCCTTAATATCCATTTGGCAGTTTCATTGAGTTTTGGATTAATCAACAACAAAACATAGGCTGGGCAATTAGAAACCAGATGTATCAAAACTTAACACTTTATTTGATCTTTTTAAAAGTTCCTATAACTTTTTGTAAAGAAACTGTTAATGTTATTCTTGATAAATATTGTAGACTTTTTAAATCAAAACTCACAAATCAATCTTTAATATATTAATTAAATTCTTCTCACATCTATGGAAGTACTAACCTGAAACTTGATTTTATCTTTTTAAAAGTTCCTATAACTTTTTGTAAAGAAACTGTTAATGTTATTCTTGATAAAAATTGTAGACTTTTTAAATCAAAACTCACAAATCAATCTTTAATATATATATTAATTGAATTCTTGTCACATAGATCTATGGTAGTACCAGCATTACTCCTTGAAGACATTGACCGGACAATACAGATACCACTGCAAACGTTTCTTGGTGAGAGTTTGAAGGCTGAAGAGACTTCTTCTCTGGCCAAGAATTGGACTAACATGTTTTTACTAACCCTACTGTACCTCTCTCTTAAGCATTTGAAAAGTAATTTAGAGCGGTTATCTGGCCATTTGGTTCAGAGCAGAAATATTTGTGTGGACCAGAAATCACATTGTCGATATATCAAACATTCTGTTGAAAAATCAAATTTGTCCATAGACCTGTGAAGTAACTTGATCGATTGCTTCATAGTTTAAAAAGTGTTGCACGGATATTCTTATGACATAATCTACTCAGGAAATGATTCACAGACCTCAGGTATCATTAAAGCCAGATACATATCAGAGTGAGCCTCATTCCTGAAACTAGATTCCGGTTATTATCAGGAAGAACTGTCTGTCTAAACCTAGGCTCAGGTTCATATCAGAAGAGACCATTTTCTCGAAACTGGGTTAAGGGTTGAAGAACCACTTTCCTGAAAATAGGCTTCAAGTCAATGTCAGGAAGAATTGTTTTCTGAAACTAGGCTCAGGTTCTTAGGCTCAGGTTCTCATCGGGAAGAATGGTCTGTCTGAACCTAGGCTCAGGTTCATATCAGGAAAACTACCTGTTGGAACCTAGGCTCAGGTCGTCCACAACAGTAAGTAGAATCATTTTCCTGACACTGGGTTCAGGCCCACATCAGCAACAAACCCCTTCCTGAAACCATGTTATAAGGTTCTAGTCAGGGAATACTGCTTTTCAAAACCTTGGCTCAGGTTCACATCAGTGGGAACCTCATCCCAGATTTGTCAAAATTATTTCAGCATCTCTCTGTTAGTAGGAATCATTACCTATGCTCAAACAGTAATATGGACTGATATTGTTCACAAACATTTCTACCAAGTCAAATGTGAACTTGATTGCAAAACTTTCATAACTGTTATAAGCAAATTGCACTTTCTCTTACAACATGAATAACTACATATATTGGCAGTGTACAATACCGTGTGTACTGCAACTTCCTTCCTATTTCAAAACTAGGAACTTCCGCAGGATATCCTGAACAGAGATCTACAAAAGTTTGAACCCTTTTCGGTCATCACTGGATTAAGCTTTGAAGTTTTCATTTCCATAGGCCTGTAGGACTACTGCCTCTTTCGTTGTCACGATCAGTGCATGATCGCTACTTTTTCCCATGTCGCTTTTAATTAAAGGCGGAAGAGACCGACATGGAATTTCTCTCTGATGGTCTCTGAAAAACTGCTGCATTCAGAATTCAAGCCTCAATCAATAATTATCCAAAATAAAAATTGCCCAATTCCTTCACGAATAGGCCTCCGATTAGTGTTGAATTATTCCACGGTATCCTTCGCTGCTTCTGATGTCCTCTTCCAAGCTGAAGTCGTAGAGATACTTATCCAGATCCAAGGGTTCAAGTTGAGCTACTGGGGAGTTATGGCTGGGGTTCTCAAGATTCACTATAACTTGAAGTCGAGGATGAAGGGCAAACGGTATATCGGCAGCAGGATGTGAGCCACAACCGGGTTGGGTATTTCTGTCAGTTGGCCCCTGTCAATACAATGAAACACTTGGTTATCCCGGGATGAGACTGGGGTAAACAAAAAATCACGGAACTTTGCAAAATTGCAGTATAGGCTCCAGTTTGCGTATGCTACAGTGTGTTAGGATAATAGGTAGAAAAGAAATCACGGATATTCCGCGAATTCGTGGAAAAAGCTCATGCCTGATTATCACTGCCAGATATTACGTTTAAATGTTTCTTTTTGAATTTCCGGTTGTAATATTATTAAAAAGTGCTCCTACAGTAATCTTCCATGAAACATGCCCTTTCCCTTTGTCAAACTACAAGTGCTTTTATTGGTTAATTGCACAAGTTTTTGTGGTATGAAAATGCAAAGAGTGGGGAGTGAAGAACTTTGTGGAGCATTGAGAGTTGTGATTTTGATCGGATGAGGCCAACCCTCGACAATCTTCCTGAAAAGACTATTAATTCTCGATGTATTCCAAACCACCAAATATCTCTGCGATAGACAAATCGGGCACTTGTACTGTAGTCTACCAACAATCTTGCCTTTTGTTTTTACCAGAAAGAGTACTTTTTGTTATGACAAAACTTGGAAGAAAAAAACAAAGGTCACTTTTCATATCATTAGATACGGCACTTCCGATTAAAGGCATTGAAGACTCGCCCCAAACCGCGTGCCGCGCTCTGAAAAAGTTAACTTTCCGTTGCTTGCAAATGAC
>JAAAKB020257705.1:0-10353 GCA_010014835.2 Apostichopus leukothele | reverse complement strand
ATATATATATATATATATATAGTTTTTTAGTTGTTATGTGGTTTGAGCATTGAAATACTTACCTTAGCGTAAGGTCCAAACAGAGTTCCAACATTTTCGTTAAGAATATATTCCGGTGTGATGTGAAGGT
The DNA here is from genome assembly GCA_010014835.2 of Apostichopus leukothele. Taxonomy (NCBI): domain Eukaryota; kingdom Metazoa; phylum Echinodermata; class Holothuroidea; order Aspidochirotida; family Stichopodidae; genus Apostichopus; species Apostichopus leukothele. The sequence goes on along the minus strand of JAAAKB020257705.1, from coordinate 10,223 downwards.
ATAAACCCGGTTGACCGCATCCAGTCGGTTTATTCACATACGGTATATTGCCTTTAGATGAGGTAGGTATATCCACACGGATATCACTATTTTCAAACCGTTCCCACCGGTTCGGTCTATACCACGGTTGGTCGCTCCAACTTTCAGGTAAAAGTATTCGGACTTCCCTTAAATAGACATGTTGACTGGAAAAAAATCCAATCAATAAAATGATATGATTTTAGTTTTAATTTTCATTGCCACCGAAGGTCAATTTGGAATAAGAGGAGTCACGTTACAAAAGAGTCGGAACTTCAAAAAATGTTGGTATTCTCCCCCCACAAAAAGATGCTCGAATTATAAATGGAAATAATTTAATATTAAATCCACAGATACCATGTGGGTGTGGGGTGACGGGTGTAACACCTTATCCCTTATTTCAACTTCATACAAGCGCAGTTACTATAACAACCTTGCGTTACGACCTAATTCATAGCCTAAATGCACCATTTGAAGTCTATATTTGGGGAAGGGGAGGGGCCGGGAGATGACCCCTAACACCCCTACATGTAAGTCAGCTTCAATAACCCCAGGGTCACCTCTCCTTCACAAAATCCTGAATGCGCCCCTTGCTATGCAACACCAAAGGTAATACCATAAAAGAAATAATTGATGAATTATGGAATTGCAAATAAAAATATATGTCAAAAGACCCAACTTGCATTTTTTTTTTAAATCATATTTCGTGTTAAAATATTGATCGAATAAAACTTACTTTGTAGCTGAATACATAAACGCCGATACGCCAGTAAAAACTTCCTTTATTCTTTCTATAAGTTCTTGATTTTCTTCGACCTCTTCTCCAATAGCAACGACGACCCTCTCGTAGCCTCCATCAATCAGTCGTATCTTTGAACGTCTCGCTTCTGTGTTGGTCAGAAGGATGGTTACTATGACAACGACGAAATAGGTCGAAACATCTTCTTTTACCCTATTAATGCACACCATTTTGGAGTCACAAATTGTAACCTGTTACAGAAAAGAAGAAGCAGGATAGGGCAAAAAAATATGTTGTTTATGTTCGTTTCATGTTTATCGTAAGATATAAATGTTTACATAACCGAATACAATATTTCCCAGAATTAATTAACAGCAAAGATCAAAATTTGTAGAACTATGTATATATCATTGCATTAGTGACCAAGCAAAAGGGAGGGGGGGGGGGTGCAGGGGTAGAAATTTCAGCATCAAAACCTCGCGTTCTTTTGTGTATGATTGATATCCGAACGTGAATGACATATTCAGTTGACAAAAATATCACAAAATTGGTTCCAGGAATCGCTGTTGGGGAGAATTTCAGCTGTCTGATGTAATTAATCTTCTCGGAAATTTGACAATGACGCCATCTTGTTTAGATGACTCACATCCTGCCATCGAATCATCTTCACTTTAATAATCTGTTCATAACTGACGGTGATTCGCTTTGACATATTCATTTGCATATTATACGTTGATTGGTTTGATAACGGTAGTTAAATTATGCAAAATGATTGCAAAGTATTTTTGTTAAAATTTGATGCAGTTTTTACTGCCAGCTTAATCATATTTATATACGGATCTGATTATCAGCTAGAATGAACCCCCTCCCCCCACACATTATTGTTTGGTATTTTATTCGAAGGTCATGCACAGTCCAAACCACATAGGCTATACCTACCTACAGCAACACTTTATGAAACTTTTGCTTGTCAAGACGAAACGCGTGCTGAGTCATACTAGAAAAATAATCCTTATATTGTATACTACCTATTGACAAGAAAATTTTTTTTTTTGTCAGATTGAGAAAGTTTCAAGAATTCAGAATAATCGACGCCAATGTCCCATACAAGTTCTTCATAAGTTTTTGTAATGGAAAGATCATTTCCAACAGCTATGTAGGCCTACAATTTAAAGACATATGCTTATTATTTTACATTATGTTATCGTTTTTACTTATTTTAATGCAGAATGTTTGCTTGCTTGCATTTCTCAAATGTGTGTTATGATATGACTGAATTGATATAAAAATAGCAATTTCTCTACCTACTATATAAAATATTTCTTTTGCAAAAGAAATTCAGATAATAAACGTCTCTTATTTAAAATTTACTCAATGCGAAATAAATGTAGTTTGGTGAAATTAATTTTACTTCGTTCATCTGCAATGTACAAGGAAACTGTAATGACGTCAGACATTTGTAATTGATGGCATAATTCATAAATGCACGCGACGAACTAAATAAAGAAATAGATTTAAAAAAAAACATATCAGCCACTGAAAGAAAATCACTGTTCCAGACGGTATTTCAAACAAGACGTTTACGTGAAAATGTTCCTTTTAATGTATCTAAATGGCTTACATTTCTATGGGGCAAACAATCTGGTTAATATAATCACACTTGCCTTACCCCATGCATTACCCCACCAGTGCCCCCCCCCCTCTCGTCGCCCTTGTCACTCTTCCCCATCCAATCTCACCCCTCTCGATTTTATCATTTAAACTATATATAGTTCAATATTCTATTATAACTGTCTGACGGTGAGGTCTATCAAAGGCTTTCCAGATCTAGAATTTAATAAATATTGTCCATCAGTGACCGTAACCTAATATCAAGCTTGCCTGATAACCTGGTATGTATGACTGCCTTATTACGTATGTCGCACTATTCGACTAGTTCATCGTACTATATATATATACGCATACATCGCCTACCACACAGATAGTATGATGGTATTGAGGCAGACGCGCATGATCCGTCTTGGACCGAACGCCTTCGCTTGCATGCCTTCGCTTAGAAGCAGAAATATGGATCTGTTGATCTGTTCCAGCTCCAAGTATCTCGCTATAGCAAACCTTAAACAACATCGCGGATGGTAGCAATATAAGGAACATGGTGTATTTTCAATGACAAATACTATCGTAAAATAACAGGAACTTGACGGAAGGAAATTCCTGAAATATAATATTTTTGTTTTGGCAAACTGAAGAAGACTGATCAGCGAAAGCGTTGTGTCACTAGTTCTATAATGGTTGACGTTAATTTACATATTTGGAAGATGGAGTTGATTTCTAACATTTTTTTTACTTTCTCATATGAAGATTTTGAAACAAAATACTGCGTGAATTCCTTTCGGATGTTGGCTTTCATGGAACATTGCTGTGGATCAATCACTTCTAAACTCAAATGAATGTGTTCATACTTGTATATATGTATACACATACACACATACGTAGCCTATATCAAAGAGTGATTCAACGGTTTCAGTATAGGAATACTTATACGTGACCGCGACTGACCGGTGACGTCACATGAACATTTTCCATAACTCATAAATAATATATTATAGTTGACGTGATAAAGTGAATGATTTATTGCGAGGAAAAACACAGTAAAAAATTACACAGTGAAATTTAATATGCGATGCCTTTGAACTACACAGTATATACATAACATGTATAAGCAATGAGAATATATCACATGAAGGCGGTTAATATCTCCATTCCGTTCATACAGTTTTGTATATGTTTCTTTGAAAGAGATGAAAGCATGTTTGACGAATATGACGGTATAGTGAAGTACACATGTCAAAATATACATGGGTGGTCTCATAAATTTATCATCCTGCTCTCAAGCTTGCTACCATGGAAAGAACAGCGCGCAGTTTGCGAGAAGCATATATATACATATAGAGGTCGTTGCACATAGTCTATAATACTCATTAGTAACAAACCTATACTGGTTAGGACTATAGACTGATCCCCCCACGGGACCTTGACTATGCAAATACACGGAATGGAACTCAATGGCACGTAGAGCGTGCAGGTACTAGCGGCATTACGGAAGTAAGAGAAGTAGAAAACAAAGGGACTGTGATAATTAATAATAATAAAGTGCCTTTGGAGAGCTTACAGTCTTCGAATGCCTGGGACGGATCGATCGACGGATGTGGATACATTACGAGGCTCCACATAATGACCGAGGAATGAGTTGAATGAGCGGTAAATCGGGGTTCAGGGTTCAGATATGAAAACATATACAAATGACAACAGTAAATAATAAAGAAACAAGTTCTACATTTCACTCAATAGCACACGTTTTTTTTTAATAAGTAAAAATTTCTTTGAATTCTGTCGTAAAGGCGGAAATATCTCTGTTAATATAATAATAATAATAATAATAATAATAATAATAATAATAATAATAATAATAATAATAATAATAATGATAATGATAATGATAATGATAATGATAATGATAATAATAATGATAATGATAATGATAATGATAAAAATAAAAATAAAAATGATAATAATAATAATGATAATAAATATGTATACGCTCTCATTGACAGGTAAACATACCGATTAATATGCACTGTGGTCCACTAGTACAGTTCTATACCTACCTTCACCTGATGAGTCCCAACAGGACGAAACCGGCCATGAGGTCGAATTTTTCTGGTGAGTGCATGGTCCTTAATAATTTGTACATATGTATAACCTGTGTGTAAAAGTACGTTGGCCTTACGTGTTGATCCTATAGCAGGATCTTCTTCAGAGGCTAAATGACAAGTGTCTTTTAGCCTCTGAAGAAGATCCTATTTGGATCGAAACGTCAGGCTCTTTAGTGGAGAAGCAGTTTGCTAACAGTTTTGCTTTATTTTGTTTGTAAAATGAAGAAGATTAATAAAATATAAGGGCTAGCTTCTAGAACGGGAATGTACAATTTGTACAATCTTTGTTGGCAATGTGACACACAATTACGATGACCACTGGTAGCAATTACTCCAAGCGCATTCATTCATTATTATTAGGTCTTCTCACAGTGTATGGACATTTACAAAATGGACATTTACCACTTCATATTTGTCAGAGATTGTTCTGTGACCAAACAGTATATCAGTAACTGTGGCATGAAATCGTAACTGTTATCGTTAAAGAATGTTAGATTAAGACCAGGTATCATTTAATCTCCTTATGCATGTACAGGAACGCTTTCACCATTTCATGTTGATTTTAGGGCAGGAAATTGTCTAGTGCTACATATCAACAATTACTAACGAAGGATGCTCAACAATGTCTGGAGCCTCTGGTTTCTGTTTATATTTGCAATCCGTCCGTGCACAATTAAAATAAATAGCAAAACCGAACCTGAGTCCTGAGAAGACGAGGGGAATAATTACCTGTGTGTAATGCACTCCTTCACGCAGACCTCTGGGATCTAGTTTCACAGTAATACACCTAGAGCTGTTCATTAATTCAAGGTGAGTTGGGCAGGACACCCAGGATACATCACACACCAGATTAATATGTAAGTTAAAAGAAATCTTCTCGTTAGGATCTGTGAATAAGGGGAAAAAAACACACATGCATCTCATTAATAATGGTCAGAATACCTAAATTCCACACATTGCACAATAAAAAAAAATAGATAGATAGATATTGTTGAATTTTGCCAGTAATATGAAGTTACTTGTTTAATATTTATTCAACAGAAAGCGAAGGTTCTTATCAGGTAACTTTGCAGATTCTGGAGTTTCCTCACAAAGATCTCAACATTTGGTTCACAAATATAACCACTGGCTAATGTCACTCTACATTTGTTATTATTTCCATTGCTGCCAAAACAAACGTTATACACAATGTGTTTGGAATCACTGTTGTAGTCCTCCTTTTTGCTAGTTGTAAACTGCATTTTTTTTTATTTTGTGAAACTCTTACAATACGTAAGAAATCATAATCACGTTTGTGAGAAGGGAAATTAGACAATGGTCTGTGTTTTCTCCAACTTAATAAGACCTGTACAACTCAGTTTGAACGTGACTTGATTTTGAAGGAAAGAAACGAAATTTCAGTAATGATTTTCAGTTAAAGCCTTGTAGACCATCATATTTATTCCAGTCCTAGTCCAGAGTCAGTACATATCCATTACCACTTTCAAATTTATTTTGAAAAGAAGATATTGAAGAGGCAAATGTTTTTGGTACCGATTATTATGCTTTTTCATTTACTTATTTTTTGTAAGAAATGTTACAAAAATAAATACAAAAATGAATGAATGAATGAATGAATGAATGAATGAATGAATAAATCAATAAATCAATCAATAAATAAATCAATCAATAAATAAATAAATCAATAAATAAATAAATCAATCAATCAATAAATCAATAAATAAATAAATAAGAAAAGAGTTTTTAAGTTGTCTTTCTTTATGAGAGTAACATCTCAGAATTTGTAGAACCTTTCAGACTTAGATGAATCGACATGGTTAAACATGTTTCAAGTATTTTGGACCTGGAACTCACCTGTGTTTTCGGCAAATATAGGTTCTATATTGACATTTTTCTCGTGTGGTTTGCTAAGCTGTGCATAGTCTCGTAGATAGATGCCTCGGTTGCCGTCCGTGCTGACCTTAAATCGTAGATTCTTGGCGGGACAGTCCCAGTGCTCTGTGAGGTACTCGTATGCTTTGTGAATCTGTCACATTGAGAGATTAAACAACAACAACAACAATTAGAAATGAAAACACCCTTGTGCAGACAACTTACCCCTCAACTCCTTTTCCTCACCCTGTCATCTAAATTTTGAATTACACATCCTTTCGTTTCAATTTCTCTGTCCGTTGCAATGCTGCTTTTGTCTTACAAGCTAGGTAACAAACAACAAGGTTTTTGGTATTTCTTGGGGTCACAAGTCTTCTGTCCCAATATCTGGTATCTCTCTGTTTCACAAACTACTCAAGTGTTCAGTTATCCATCTGTCACATACTATCAATGTTAAAGAAGTATATAAACAAATCGAACCCATGGGTGATTGTTTTTCACCTACCATTGACTCGTTCATTAATCCATCCGTCCTACATCATGACTGTCAGTGATACAAATTGCAAATCTAAAATGCTGAACTGTTAAACCATTTAACATTCTATTAATATATATATACCTACATTGATCAGGTCATTCAACTTTTTTATCTATTTTTATCTATTTTCATCTTAACTTGGCAAAGAAATTTCACCTGGATTAATCCATGGCCCTGTCCGTGTGGTTCGATCTGATCAAGGTAGAGGGCGGTATTCTCCAGCGCTCTTCTGATGCTGTACGGTGTGTATGGAAGCCCATTAGCTTTAAGACCTGATAGGACCAAGGCTGTTGAGTAGAATGATGAATACCAGGTTTAATAAGTTCATTTCCACTCAAAAAAAAATGAGTGCACAAGAAGAGGAGAAAGCAAGGAAACTAGAGAAGGGCTGAACCACATTGTGCGTGCAGCAGTTTGGACATATATGGAAGACTATTATATTTACCTATGCCACCGCAAGCATTCGGTGACGACATAGAGGTACCGTTCATAAGCTGTGACCCTTTCAAGGTCCAGTTAGGTACTGAGGTAATAGCGCCACCGGGAGCTGTGATACTGACACCTAAAGCACCATCAACTCTGTGGAGATAAAAGTAGAAGGAAAAGATTCTAAATGTTAGTGACATGATAAATCTAATAAAGTCAAAAAACCTGAACTGCTAGTTAATGGAAAACATCATGAAAACAATTTTACACTTCACACATTTCGATTAAGCCAAGCATCTTCTTGGGCACAAGGTACCAATGAATTTGCAGTCAAACCATTTTGAACCAACAAAAAGGGTACCACCTTTGAGCCTGTCGGGTACAGAGCCTGAACTGTAAATATGTTTTTTTATGAGCAAATGAATGATGGAAATCTACTGGGAAATTATAAATAAATTTTAGAAAGAGCGGAGAAAACTTCTCCCCTGCCCCTTTTTTTGGTTGTAGTGAATGAAATTGGGGTGTGATACAGGGTTACATGATGTGCGAGGCACTGTGGTCTCTGACCGACACCCCCAGCAAAGATATGACTATGTGAAGCTAGCCACCAATCTCAAGTGCTGGATAGCTCAGTTGGTACAGCACAGGGCGCTGGTCAAATCCCGTTCTCGTCAAAACCTTCTTTGCTCTTTTCAAATTGATATTTGTCTTCATGCTTATCTATAGATCACAACTGACATGAACCCATCACAAGACTGACTACAAATTACAAAATTATAACTTCATCAAGTTAATGACTAAACTACAGATTTGAAGTTTATTGGCCTAATTACACCGATTCTGGTGCATTTTTTGTCGATAAAAGTAATAGATTATATTTTCAGTCACATAATATTTTCTGTCGCCACTCTGTAATGTACCACCGGATTATGGCCAAATCTATGCCACATGCAGCTATTAATCATCCAAATATGTAAAAACCACGTTGTCTTTGGACTGTAAATTATCCATGAGTTGCTTTGCTGTTGGGACTTCTCTATTACAAATGTAATCCCATGATAGCACCCAAAGGGAGAGCTGCGAGCTTACTTAGTCCTTGAGATATACTATTTGCATAATGTTAGCATCACATCTGATCCACTAGTAAACCTCTAACCGACTCTGGTCAACTTCCCAGCTTAACCCATTTCTGAACATCAACCAAATGAAAAAAAAAGGATCGGTTGGTAACTTACGTTGGGCCTCTGGATGACCAGGTGTATTGCATTCCCGGCAATTTTTCTCTGAGAGAATACTCAGCTGTCATCATTTCAGGAGATACATATGCACCGACCCCTACGGAGTAAAATTGATATCAAATTACTTGGATGTGTTTGATAAAACAGATATCGTTTGCCACAAGATTCACTCAAGTTTACAATTTTTGTTCTTATCCATGAAGATACAATTAGCTAGTTATTAGCCTCAACAGTTTATGCCAGTAACAACTGCAGCCTCGATTCTTATATTCTTATAAAGAAAAATTAAAAAAGAAGCTAGGTGCATATATATTTATATGACAGCTTATGGGTCTAGGCTACCTATTGATATTTTGTTTATCAAAGTAACAGAGTTGATGAAAAATATCATTTTATTGTGACATTAATGAAACAAACTAACACAAACTTTTGTACTATCTAGTGGCAGACATTACAAACACAGCCCCAGCTGTGTTAATATTAAAGTCAATTGTAATTTTGAAGTGGAGAGTGGTGAGGATGGGTTGGGTAGCAGTACCAGGACATACTTTCTATGAGATTCCCTTGGCATAAAATGCAAAGATTATTATTTTTTTCCTGGGTTGCAGATGAAGTGGCATTAATTTATATCAGTTATTTTATGATACTTCTACATGCATGTCACCATGGTAACAGTAAAAAACGAGTTGAATCTGATAACCAATGTCTGACCTATGACACTACTAGTGGTGCCTCCTGGACAGCCGACGGTGGAAAGACCAGGGCCGTTGTTGCCGGCCGATGAGACGTAGATGATGTTGTACTTATTGACAGCCTCTGAGACAATACTGCATACTCTCCTGTGGGAAGATAGAACGGAACAGGTAAAGTTTAACAACAATGTTAGCGTCTGTTAGCTATTGTAAGGCATCCCGGTTAAAAGCTGTCATTGAAGGCCTCCCTCATACCATCATATCACAATGGTAGGTTGTTTTTAGCTTTGACAGGTATACCGATTAAAAGCTATCATTAAAGGCCTCTCAGTTCGATATGGTATAGTTTTTAGCTTTTGTAGCTTGTAAGTTATCAACTCTACTGAAAAGATATCATCAAAGTTCTCCCTTACTCCATCAAGGTACAAGGTTGACATGAGTAGCTCTATAAGATACTAACTCCCCAAAGTTATCATCAATGGCTTCCCTCACTCCATTAAGATACAATGTTAGCTTTAGTATCTTTGTAAGGTATCAACTCCACAGGGCTATCATCAAATGTCTCCCCTATCTCCATCATGGTCCAATGTTGACTATTGCAGCTTTGTAAAGGTATCCCAGCATAGCAATCATCAGCAGCCTTACTCACTCCATCATTGCATGATAATTAGCTTTGGTAAACTTTGTACAGTACCCCAGTCAAATGTTATCATCCATGGCCTTCCTTAATCCATCATAGCACAATCATTAGCTTTGGTAACTTTTGTACAGTACCCCAGTCAATTGTTATCATCAATGGCCTTCCTTAATCCATCAAAGCACAATCAAATAAAGGAGTTTACCCCTGATCAACCTGATCAACCTCGCAAGAGGTCCTACGGGGGATAATATATTACTTTTGTAGAATAGACACTTTTTTTTTTTTTTTACGGAAAGTTGTCTATTATTCAATCAGGGGGATGCTGAGAAGTGAAGTATTGTTCA
>JAAAKB020257695.1:0-10353 GCA_010014835.2 Apostichopus leukothele | reverse complement strand
TCCCCCAGGCCGGACATCAGTCTTCAGCCCCCCCCCCCACTCAAAAGTACCTTCCTACGCCACTGCATTGTGTTGAACAATGAGTACCGTTCTTGTTGAGTAGTGAGTACTTTGTGTTGAGAAATGGGTATCTTGTGTTGAGCAATGAGTACTTCGTGTTGAGTAGTGAGTACTTCATGTTGAGCAATGTGTACTTTGTCATGGTGTTGAGCAATGAGCTCTTGGTGTTGAGCAATGAGTATTTTGTGTTGAGCAATGAGTAACCTGTGGTGAGCAAATGAGTATTTTGGGTTGAGCTATGAGTATTTTGTGTTCGAGCAATGAGTATTTTGTGATCCACCAATCAATTTTCTGATAAGTGAGCGAGTAATACCGTTTGCTGAGAATTGAAAGTAACAGGTGAGTAATTTTCATGCAATTGCAAAATTTGAAATTAGATGTCAGTAATTCTGCATTTTTTTTTTGGAGCCATGACCAAGTCAACAACATTAACTTGCAAACAGAATTATGATTCAAATCTTGATCGCACTTCAAGTGCTTCCTTGCAATCACGTCAGTGTGACATCGCAAATGGTTTTGAATGTTTCCTTGAAAATACTGTCAATTTTAATGACATGCACAAACACTTGAATTGGTATTCAGTTAGAAGGTGGAGGGAGGGAGGGAGGGTAGGGACTGGACTGGCTGTGAGAAAGTCTGGAATCTGTATGAAATTAGTATTCTGGGAAATGTCAAGATCACTCTTCTTACCCCTACTCCATGATCCATCCACATTATTCTGGACCATTTGCAAATTGGAAATGATCATGTGCGATACGGGCGGCCATTTGGGCCAAAAATACAAGGTTGAAACAAATAAACAAGAAAAAAAATTGAAAAAGAAGAAACATGCAAAATGAAACAAACATATGTATCTTATTATTGTTCCTTTTCATCTTTGTTCTTGTCTGTTTGAGTGAGGTCGGTACATAAACTACGGGGACTGTCTCTGGAAATCCCCGGGGACTTCTGGTCACCTAAGTTTACCAAGCTCAACTCAAAATTCAATAGTCGTCTGGCATCATACTGACTGCCATAATACCATAGCCATTTAATTGTAGACCATTGTTAAATGCTTTAGGAAATTCGTACAGACACTGTAGGTTTGGAACGAGAGAGAAGTCCCCTGCTTTCTCCATTAATAAGTAAAATTTTGGATTTCATCAACAGGTTTGTATTGATACTGTGTTGACACATAATATGATGATGAGGGTATGACCAAATTGCTTGTATATAGATTTTTTCTTCTTGATATTTATTATGTTTAATGTCATCTCAATTCCCTGACATGGCCATGTTTTGGGATTGAGTTCAGGATTTCACAAGACTGAAAATTCACAAAGAGAGGAAACAGTCAGATATCTTGTCTTGACAATAAACAAAAAGTGTCGAACAAAGTGTTTCATCAACCAAACCAAAAGAGAGAAAAAAAATACACTTCAGGATATAACCATGTTCTATATTTCTGTGTTCCTTCTAAAACTTGAGTATTATTCCAGCAGGTGTGGGATTCACCTTGGGCTATATTGCAGGAGTTGTTGATTTTATATTAGACTACACCATTCTTGCCAAAGCAGCAAGCCTGTATACAATTTGGTTGCCGCAAAATTTTAGAGTGCAAAAATCCTGCTCAGCAGTATTTTACTGGGATTTCAGATTCCCTAATTCTTAAGCATTAATTAGCAGCCCTTTTTGTGCTATGCCTGTTAGAGGTGCCTGTTGATGCCTGTTAGAGGTGTATTAAAATGTTAAGTATGAGTGACCACTACTACTTGACCACTACTACTTGATGCCTGTTAGATGTGCCTGTTAGAGGTGTGTTAAAACTTTAAGTATGAGTGACCACTACTACTTGATGCCTGTTAGAGGTGCCTGTTAGAGGTGCCTGTTAGAGGGTTTCTGTTAGAGGGTTTCTGTTAGAGGTGTGTTAAAATGTTAAGTATGAGTGACCACTAATTGACTGCCTAGCATATTTGGAAGCAATACTGATTTTTTAATTAAAGTATCACACATGGCTGAGAGACAATACAGTAGAACAATTAGTGAGGGGAGGAGAAAATAGCACATAAACAACCAAAATTAAAAGTTGTCAAAACTAGAATTTATTGTCTTTTAAATCATAAAAGAAATGTTGTGGCAAGGCAAACATATAAAGAACACTAAACATGCTAAAGAAACGTAGGATGGAATGGCTAAAACACATGTAACAAATACATAGTATATAAGTATACAATAATTGATAATAAACTTTGGTGGGTTAAAATTGTACTAGGTCGTAAATGCATTATACAGAATGGATTTATTTGTAATAAACTACTAAGACTTATTTAGACTACCTCATATTTTAACATTGAAAACAACTGAATGCAGAAGAAAAGTGTATGATGCAACATTGTGCATTTAAAGTATTTAAAAGTAATTACAAAAGTGTCATTGGAAGAAAACATCTCTTGAGGAAGAATTTCCTTTCAAAGAAAGTATATAGCTTATAATGTGTTAGATCGGGGTTATCAAATGCAACCCCATTGTCCCCCCCCCCCCCCTCTGCCCCTTCCACCTTTGGTTCCATTAATGGATTAATGGATTTAGCCTATATCACAGATATATTTTGTGAAGATAAACTTCCCAAACAGGGAGAGTAATCTGTTGTTCCAATCGAGGGTTTCAAAGTCGTATCTGTGAGCTGCCATTGATGTGTATGACGTCGTCATTTTTTAAAACTAGAAATCTGAAACTGGCTCAAATCTCTTTGCATGTCTCATTCAGTTCATATTTATGAACTACTCAAAAGAGAATCTTACATCTAATAATCCCTTAAATCCCCTTAATAATCCCTTAGAATGAAATCATACATCCAGAACTAATCCATTACCACTGATTAGAATGAAAGCATACATCTAGCATTAATCCCTTTCTACTGATTAGAATGATATTGAATCTCTAGCATTAATCCTTTACCACAGATTAGAATGAAATTGTATCTCTAACATAAATTAATCCCTTACCACTCACATCAATTCCTTTAGTGCAATTCCCTGTGTAACAAGTGGGCTGCTTGAAACCAAGTCATGTTAAAGCCTATGCATTTACCATAGGACACAATTTCCCACTGTGATAAACTTAAACGCTTTACTGCCAATTTCAGTGGTTCAAGCGGTGGTACTAGAAAGACGATTTTTTTCCTCTTAAATTTCTCCAAGTTTCATTACAAAATACATATGAACCTAACCCGACTTTGGGGGGGTCAAAAGTACACACTTCATAATGTTTAAACACCCCATTGAAAATGCTCTGTTAATACGACACCAAAACATTTTTTGAAAAGCCCTCCTATTTCCTCCTACCAATTTCCACCAACAAGCATTGCATACTCCTGTTCAAAGTGGCATTGCAAAGGGCATATCTTGTACTTTCCACTGATATAAAACTGGTGTTCATTTGTGAATTCCTTCAATCGGACCTGATACCAACCAACTAAAAGACTTGTAAGAAAAGCATCGGAAGCGTCATCTCCAATTGGACTATATGCCCTACCTCAAGGGCACACCTCCCTGCCCCCCACCCCCACCCCCAATACACCAAAACAACGTTCCAAAAAAGGCTCACTTCAGTTTTTAGATCCACTTTTGAACTAGATCTTTTAAAAGCTAGTGCAAAGGAACGCTCAACTCTTAAAAATTACCAAACTTAGTACTACCAGAGTGATATAAAAATTAGGATGATAATGGCAAAAGCAAGCACAATTGGTCAGCAACTGTGCCCAAACCTTTACTAGTTATTAATATTTACAAAATGAACATTCATACATGAAATTATGATAAATTACAGATAAATTAAAACTGCTCATGTTTTTGCTGATCCAGTAGATATGTAGTTCTTTTATCTCATCTATTTTGTATGTTCATTTCTTTGTTTTCTTTCTTTTGCCCTAATTGTTTTCAAGATTTATGACGGGAAAAAAGACATTACGGCCACGATTACAAAATTGTCTTTCCAAATCTATCCTCGTTAATTTCCTCGTTTGTTGCCTTCGTCAGAACCATCATCATCAAAACACAGAATGAGTTCGAAATGTTAAAATTTTTGAAAACAGGCCATTAACGATTCCAAACAGCTCTGAGAGGTTTTGGTAAACTGACATCATAAAATTTGTTTATGATAGCGTTGGAGACTGTTTACATTATCAGAACAAGTCTCTTCGGGGAGAAGCAACGATACTCTCGGCCATATAGTTATACGACGAGGCAGAGCCAACCTGCTCAGTTGGATAGACTCTACGCAGATACTAATGAAAAAGATGCCGGCAGATTTATCGGGGATTATTACAGTATTTGTTCCAGTCATTCCTAGAAATCATGGAGTTTGATGGGAAAATATGAGCCGCTGGGCATAATGAAGCCAGACTACTGGGAAATTATTTTACTGTCATAAACCTGCAGAGGTTGTTTTTTTACCAATTTTGGCTTTTGCTCTAGAAACCTCAGGTTGAAAACTTATCTTGTTTAGTGTCATTTAATGGTGTATCATGACGCATACTGATAACTTCATTAATTAGTGGACTTACAAAACATACAATGCCTTTCTTATAGCAAGGCATATTATCATCAAGCTAAACTCAATTTTACCCAGCATATAATTTGTAAACAAGAACCGTACCTGCTGGATAAAGATAGATAGATTGTGTATGGCCAAATATAAACAAATTTCAGGGCAAACTTTTAAGAATATTGTTTGGTTCAGTTTATCCCACAGACAACCAGCTCTTACCCCTTTTGGTTGTCCAAACAAAAAATTTGGTTGTCCCAAAAAATGCAGCAATATAACAAAGACCCACCAATTTACACTGTAGATGATATGTGTAGGTATGGTGAATATATAAAACCAGCTTTGCCCGGGGACAGTTTAACTCCCGATCACTCAGGTGGATCATAGGCCTACCCTACTTTTGTTTGATTTCAGTATCTCCAAAGTGATCACTGAGGGAGATACCTATTTCATTTTTATTCCTGTTTGGGAGCTTCCACTGCTTTCTGAATTTGATGTACAGAACTAGTGTCGTCTGCAGGACAACCTTCAAAGCTGACATCGGTCGTCCAAACAGCCAAAATTTGGTAGTCTAGGATCATGATCGGACGGCAGCCGTTAAAACTATGCTACGACTTTAGTCCGCCTAGTGGCTTGTATGCTCATGAGCTAAAAATTAATACCCTAGGTACTTCTGATATGGACATAAAAAGTATTACTTTTATATCAGAGAAGGAATAAACCGAGTCTCAATGCATCTGTAGTTTGTGATATTACGTACTTAATGGATCTTTGTGTGTGGTGAGAGAAGTACGCAACGGGGGCAGCCCTTAGTGATGGGTTTTAATTATAACATTTATTTCAGATTGATATTCTCCAATATTTGTCCAACAATCTCCATCTTGTGTCCCATTTTTCAGGACTACACCTTTAAATATGATCTTGAAAAGCAATCAATTTCAAGAACAAAAATGTTTATTACCTTAAGGGGAAAAAAATTCAATTATAAAAAAATATTCATCTTGGGTAAATATATTCAAGGTTATATTTCATCTAAAGCTTCAAAATAGCTTTACAATTAGAGAGCATTAAAATCCTGTGCAATACTTGCAGAAAATGGCACTGGTGGCTTCATATTAACATTTATCCTACATATACAGCAGCTTGCATATATTTTACATTTCGGTGGATGCTCTAAACCCATACTTCACATGGCTGGCTTTCCAATCATTTCTGACACCATCTGTACGGGCTTGCTGTTGAGTACCTCTACTGAAAGAACCCTATTCGTGCTGCAGACAGCATATGAAGTCAGTACAAAAGCTAAACAAATTGGATCCACACATAGTGGTGCATCATGTTAACACCCTGAATGGTCAGTTAGTGTACAAATGTTGCCAAAATCAAGCACATTAGCTGGCTATGACAAATGGTCCTGAGCAAGTCAGTACTATGCATAGGTATGCATCTAATACTGCCTGCTATGAAGACACTACCAAACGAATAACGATTCACGACTCCACTCGACTACTCGAGGAACCAATTTCTCTTCCAAGATATCACATAATACACAAAGATTGCCAACTTTCCAGTTACCGCATAAATGTTACAAAATGGTGAAAACGCTTCTTTTACCTTTATTTAGCTGAGTACACACATACCTTTGCCACTTGATATATAGCAACAAAGGACAAACAGGAATGTAAATATAACATATTTACTGAATCAGCTAGTTGAGAGGTATGCATAATATCTATTACCTACAGCTTCTTTATGTCAAGAATATAGCAAAGTACAACCAAAAAATATAATTTGTACAAGTCTCTGTATCTTACCTTACTGTTCCCACCCATCCCCCCCATCCCCCCACCCCCATCCTTTAAGTCTATGTAATCCCACCCTCCCACTCCCCTTAAGTAAACTAATACCTTCTAATTACCATCAATATAGCGTAAGTGGTTCAATGTTGCATCATTTCTGTCGTTCATCATTGGTAATCCTCACTATTTGCTACGCTCTCTATATTTATGCGTATCTGAATTGCAATGAATCTGTCTGTTATTCGGCACAGCATTGTTTCCTTCTTCCCTCTGCGATTCTTTCCCCCAAAACAGTCTCAACTTAATTTCCTTATATTACATAGCTATAAAGTAGTAGGGGAGGGGTGTGTCAGAGGAGGGGGTTATGGAGAAGGAAGGACTCATGTATTAATAACCAGCTAAAATGGAAACTTGGGAATTATAGACAAAACATTGTTTTGCTCAAAACAGGGTTTACAACATTTGCCCAAGAAATTCTGGGATCCCCTGGCGTACGTACGTAGCCTGCAACGACCTCAATACCACACACCCTTTCTTTTTTAAATCTCGGATCCACCCATGATTGGCTATATGGGCGTATACTACCGAAGCGAAATAAACAAAATGCAAAACCTGGGTTTAGATCTCCCAGGAGCAGTGTACGAAAATTGTTTACAACAGAGTAAAGAGATTTGTTTACAATGGTAAACGTCACTTAGTCACGAAAACTTCAGGATCTCATAGTAAAATTTTTCAGGGTCATGATACGGAAAATTGAGGGTGCCATGCGTGCCCTACTTGTCAGCTATCCAGTGATAGGTAGCTTTTAACTAGTGAGACCTTGTGTCTAGACTTAGGGACCACATTACTTTTTACGATTTAGTGTGTAAGTCAATGGGCGTTTGCTACCTTAATGAAATGAAGAAAATCAAATGCACATGTCTGCAACTGCAGTGTTACCCTCAACTAAAGACAAGCACATTAAAATGTAGGATAGGTGACAGGCATGTCAACTTCAGAATCTGTGGCTGTATTCAAGGTCTTCGCTAACCAAAGCCATTCTGAAATACATGGTTGGAAAAATGCAGGAAAAGGAAGGAAATAATATATTTCCTATTAGGGGTTTGCAAGAGACTGGGGGTGTCAATTTCAATCATATTTCTTGATCTTTCATTTTCATGGGGTCAACTCGACCCCAATTGGAATATAAATTCAGTTACAGACTTCACTGAAAAGAAAACAATTAAGGCAAAACCATTGTAGTAAGGACATCTTTATTTATTTTAACCTCAAAATTAACAACAGATTTTTTATTTTATTAAATACTTATATTTTGAACTTCAAAAGTCTGGTAAATTCTCTACAGGAAGCACAAAACTTCCTATCTTGAAATAATTTCTATAGATAAGGTATTAAAGATCAATTGATTCCTGACATGAGTATTAAGTAAGGCACTGGGTAAAAGTTATGACTGTTCATCAAGAACTAATAAATAAATTAAATTTTAATGTAAAACAGCAAAAAATTAGCAATTGATCTAGCTCATAATTTACTTATAAATGGTTACATGGAAGACAGTCAGTACACACTCACACAAAGAAACTAGGGGGAACACGATGAGAAAATTAGCAGGTATAAAAAAGTCAATTATGAAAATAAAGTCATCATTGTGATTTTCTTTTTTAACTTTTTAGGGAAAAACAATTGGACCGGTGACGCATTGTGACATTTCTTTCAATACAAACTTTTAAGTACACAATTATGACAACAGGAATCAAACCAGGTTAATGCTCAATTCATCCCAAACATGGACCCCTCCCCCCCCCCCAAAAAAATGAAAAAAATAAAATCAGGTAGATGACTTACGTCTTACGTTAAGAGTGGCTGTCACATATGTACAGATTTATAACCTTTCTGGTAGGTTTACAGTTGAGTTGGGCAAAAAAGTTTCATATTCTATCAATTCATAATTCACTGCATTGAGAGACTTTGGAGTAAGTAACAATCACAGGATGATTTGTAGATATGAAAATATTACTTTTAGATAATAAAAATTCTGCTTGAAGATATACTGTACATGAAAACACCATATGGCATAAAACAAAATAAAGATATAATTTAAGTAAAACCATTAATTATACTTCACAACAACAGAAGCCAACAGAAGCCAAGAATATGACCACAGAGCTGACAATTAGCAGTAGTATCAAAAATCATATAAATACCACAATTTTTAATAAAGGAATTTTATTTTAAGTATTTTCACAGATAATCTCTTGCAGCGCAGTTAAATAATATAAAAAAATATTTTATAGCTCATAGATTCTTCTCATTATTAGTGTAAAGAATGAAAAGCGGTTGCTTACAAAATGTTGTGACCATTATTTTGTGACTAAAATATTGATTTTTAAGAACATAAATAAAATACAACTTCCATACTTGACAGGAGAGTCCAGAGAACGGTGCCCAGGCATCAACAAAAAAAATAAAAATAGAAATGTTGTTGAATGAAAATGGTGCCAAATGCTATGAAACAAGATGACCAATGCAAAGCAAGAAAAAAAAAGGAAAATGAAAGATATAATAATGACGACACATTTCAAAAAGATGGACTGAAATTCAGATGGAGAAGAATGGTACAATACTCATCTGTTATCTGTGATAATGTTCTTTGTCCAGCAAACTGAGGACTAAAATATTACTTAATGAATATTCATGTTTCACTTAGCATTATTGCACTACTACTTTTATAAACGATTAGATTTTGAGATTCTTTTTTACTAAATAACTTGATCAATTTTCATCTTAATAGGATATTTACAAATCTTATAATTTAAATCCGGTATTATTGCCAATTATTGCACGATATTATTACGAAAATTTTTGTAAATTAATTTGAATTAACGTATCGAATTTTTAATTATTGAATTATAGGAAGCCCATAATACGGATGGCCGACTGTGGTAGAGCCTATAAAGTTTGTTTCAATGTCTCTATTCTTCTCTCTGTGCCTTCCTCTCCCCTTCCCAACCCCACGACCCCCTCCCCCTTTAAACTCCTGAGACCTTTTAAGTGCATCTGACATATGGGGCCAGTCCCATAGTAAAATACAAAAAAAATGATTTTTTTGCTCTTCAAAATTTTTACACTTTCAGTTTTTATATATAACAGGGATCATCTGCTCACCAATTGCTACCAACACACCAAGTTAAGAGTTCAAGCAACATTTCCTTCTTGAGATATCGTGTTTACAAGCTTTTCAGCCCTTGACCTAAAATGACCTTTGACCTCAATGGAAAGGGATACAGAACAATCTTTAACCGAAACAATATTACTGAAGTATATCACTTTCTTGAAATGGGAGAAATATCAAAGGAAGGAATTGAAACCGTGTGCAAAAAGCAAAGTAGCGGAAAGGAACTTTGGTATATGCTCTTAAAAATTAAGTAAAATAGAGGGCAGTATCCTACCATTAACGTTTAATTACAAAATTGATTATAAAAAGAAAACAATTGGCAACTGACACAAAAAAAAAATTGGACTGTGTCAAGTTTTGGGCTCGGTGTGACCTTGGGTTACTGATACACTTGGTACTAAAAATTGGTTTTTTGTTTGGAAGAAAGACTCATAAAAATATCAGATTAGCAAGTTAAAAAAAAAAAAAATGCAACATTTTTAGTAATCACACTGAAGACACTGAAGAAGTGATTATATGAAATACTGTTTATCCTAAGGCAGGGAATTATTTTTCACAATCTAAATGTTTGAAGTACAAATGCAGATATTTTGCAGGGAGTATGCAAGTTGCAGGAGTTGTTTTACAACGGATGAATAACTTCAAAGAAAAAAAAAATTGTATTCCCAAAATATTTTACTGATCTAAGAAGAGACAAAATTGAGATGAAAAATTCAGAAAAACCCAGGCTGTGAAAGTGGGAAAGGCAGGAAGATGGATGTAAAGAGAAATATAAGAACTGATGCTGTTAAAGAA
>JAAAKB020257685.1:0-10353 GCA_010014835.2 Apostichopus leukothele | reverse complement strand
CCCCCTTTCCCCGTCTACTAGTATTCTTTAACAACTTACAGTAAACATGAAGATATAATGTTAAACCACTCAATTACCCCTTCATCATATCAATCAATTTGTAATGCACTGTTAAATATGAAAATAGTAAACACATAAGAAGTGTAAAAGTGAAATTAAAGTTTATAGGAGAAAAAACCTCAAACCTGCCTCACTACAATTCTTCTAGCTTTAATTACAGTAAATATTAAGATAAATATGTTAAAATACTGTTCAATATGAACATAATAATACTTAATAAAACCAAGAAGTTGTAAAATTAACAATAACTGATAATAGGAAAAACCTCGAACCTTGTAATAATCTCTGTGAATATCTGGATATTTACATCAATTGAACAAGGGTACATGGTTTTGTTATTGAAGTAAAAGGAATAAAGTATTGCAGTATGCTGATGAGGCTACTACTCTCGTGATGATGGATGCAATATTTAGATAAAAAGCTCTTCATTTACATAAAATATCTGAGGCTGTGACATTGTGAATAAATTCCTCACTTAATGATACTGCTTATGATTTTATATTTACCAATTGGGTCTTGTTGGGTGTTATAGTTTACTCAGTACTCACAATGGAAATTAATTCTGTACATAATTTTATTTACATCCTGAAGCTTTGGAAGACTTTTAGTTTGTTTTGTTATGGATCATTCTCCTGTTGGTCTAAATAACTGGTGAAAGCAGTTGACCTCTTGCAGTATGTTTACCTAATTACTTTCTTCTCTCTGACTGATCTTGTAGTTTTATCAAGAATGCTTAGAATCTTCCATGCTGCAGCTCCTCTATGAACTTCCTTATTTACCTCAAGATTGCATCAGAGGCTGTCTAAATCACATCATGGCCAGTAGAGTTTGAAATTCTACTGACCATGTATAATAAAGCACTAATAGTCACATCTGTGTTCATGATTGGGAAGATCCCTTTTAGAATTCCTCCATTTTGGTTACCCTATTTTCATTTCCACTCCTTCTTTGTAACCATACTCCCAACCAGGATATTTTACATAAGTTGTGTTTCTAACACAGCCTTTAATAACATGTCATTACTATAAACACAAAGCTTTTTGCATGCTTAACATTTCCTCCTAATTATTCCAAGACATAGAGCAGAGTTCCTGAATAGACCATTGTGTGTCTTTACAGTATTAAAAAGGCACAAACTGTATATTGCAGTTGGATTTGAGTTACCATTTCTTGAATTTCTAGCATATTGGAAGTAATTGCTAATGACTATCTGTTTGTGACAGGGAACTCCAGACTTTGTAATCATGTTTCAATTGAGTTACAGCCATGTCTCTGCTTTTTGGGAATGAAGAAAGGACTGCTTTTGTCCTGTTCTAAAAAAGATTTAATTTACATGAGGCAGCACTAACACCATTATAAATGTTTTTTCAACACAATATTGTCAAACCTGAATCTTGAGTATTGATAACTTTCTATTGAATGTGAAGAAAGTGCAGTCCTCATGATTATCAACATATAAAGGAATACAGTTAGCTACAGGGAATGCTACAACACCTTTTAACTTGTGCTTTAAATTATACAAATACTAAACCATTCCTCATAAATGTAGCTTACATCAGTCATTTGAACAACTGTCTTTCCCAAACAATTTTGGAAATCGTATTTACATGAGTTCTACTTTTACAAACCACGTTTACAAGGCCATAGATTGGAGATTGTCTGAATATTAAATTTAACAACTTCTCATCAAACATCTTTGATGAATCCATCTAAAAAAACTATTGCCCTCAAATAATATCCAAAGTAGGAACACATTCATGATACCATTCACAGAAATAAATTTGGAGTTTTCATTTTTAATGAAAACTTTGTAAAGATACTGAGTTGTTCAGATGGTTCCCATTTGAATACTTACAATAGACTATAAATCATTTAAACATCTTAGAATCCGCAAATGAATACATTTAGTTTTATAGAAAATAAAATATTCCTGTTATGGAATAGGCAATGAATTGTTCTCCTTTGATATACAGCTACATAGCATATCAATGCATGAAATAATGGTCACAACTGATCTAATCTTGTTCTATAGTTTATAGAGTCTTCATTTAATCCAGCTCCATCTTAGAAGACAACAGCATATTCTTCTGGATTGTTAAGCTGATCTCTAAGAAGCTCATAACAAAGAAGATACTCATCCTGGGAATGAAAGGAAATGGACAAATTAAACAAAACATCATACAGAAAATCATCAGTTAATTATTTCACGGACATTGAGATACATCTATACAGTATAAATGTATATAGATCTAAAATATGTATGTCACATGTATTTATGACAGAGAGCAGCAATATACCATAGTTACACACCATGTCACATATAATGACATACATACATATGTGAAATATGTCATATACATTTATGATGTAGTATACACATATACCTAGCAAAGCCATTTAGGGTATCTGGATCTACAATACATATAAGTATATTTAACTAATTGCCACCACCTCCCCCTCCACAGCAGGTTTAACAGTATCATAAATATCTTATGTCTGTAGGTAGATTCAGTGAAGTGACAATCATTCTTCCTGATACAAACCTGTGTCTGGACTGCATGAGGACATTGCTTCCGTAGTCTATTCAGAGTTTGAAATACATCAACAGCACCCTCTGTTTCAATTCTCTCTAGCTCAGATATTACTGTGACATAGACAGCACTCAAACCAACTCCATTACTGAAAGAAGAATAAATAGTCAGTTGTTAAAAAATTATGGAATAAATTTGTTAATAAGATCAAAACTATAATTTACAAATGTACTAGTTAGACAAGGGCCTTTAGTTCTGGTGTATATAATGGATTCTCTGAGTGTTTACAAGGATTCAGTTTAATAGACTATGATACATACATGCAGTGTACTTAAGCTGGACCAGGGCCTTTAGTTCTGGTGTATATAATGGATTCTCGGAGTGTTTACAATGATTCAGTTTAATAGATTATGATACATACATGCAATGTACTAAAGCTGGACCAGGACCTTTAGTTCTGGTGTATTTGATGAATTCACTGAGTTTATGAACATCAGGTTCATTTCCAAGCCATCCATGGAAGGAGAAATGGTCCACCAAAAGGGATTTCTGAAACATTAAAATATATGCATTAGTCAAGTAAATGGAAAATGTATGAAGCAGCTAATGAGTATCAATAAGGAGGTAATTTTAGACACATTCAAATGGAATCACCAAGAGAGCTTGTGGCAGCTTATACACTTTACTAATGTAGAAATATCTACAGCTTTAAATGTTTTCTGTCAATTTATTATTAACTTGTTCGTTAAGTGACACTAAGAATAAATTATGTGATGTAAAGTTACTCTTACAGGAATGAAATATATAACAAGAAATGCAAAGTGAAATGAAGTTGAAATTTATTTTTCATAATAATTATTTTAAGGTATAAATTACAAGCAAACATACTCACTAATACATCAACAGACTCCTACATCACAGACATATATATTACAGGACACCAACGTTTGTGCTGCTCTTCTCTACATAACTATAAACACACCTGTTCCTTGAAACATAAAACCTCACAGCATGCATTTACATCAACACGCTAAAACACCACAGACAGACAAAGAAAGGACACCAATGTATATTCTGTCCTCTCTACATAACTAAAAGATACACCTGTTACAGAAGACATCAGCCCACACACCATACTGCATTTACATCAACAGGCTAAAACACCACAGACAGACAAAGAAAGGACACCAATGTATATTCTGTCCTCTCTACATAACTAAAATATACACCTGTTACAGAAGACATAAACCCACACACCATACTGCGTTTACATCAACAGGCTAAAACACCACAGACAGACAAAGAAAGGACACCAAAGTATATCCTGTCCTCTCTCTCTACATAACTAAAAGACACACTTTAGTCACAAAGGAGACATAAAGAGCCCTATCATGACAGATTATTCAAATAAAGAGTCTCACTCATAGCATACCATAGCATACCATATGGAGTATAAAGTATATCATGTCATACTCCCTCTAAACAGTAGTAAGACAGACCTCAACATTATTGTTTCCATTGTATTCTAACATCCATCTATTTGCATGTTATTTATGTATGAACGTTTAATAATGAATGTTTGACAACAAAATTTACCTTATAAAGTGAATGAAAATATGAGACATTAAACATTGTAAAATTAATATAAATAATTGATTATGTACTTGAGATCTCTTGTGGCTGACTTCAAACTGCCTCCGGGTCAAATCATCACTTTTATCAATCTTCTTACAAATAACGGTCATCAGACCATGTGAAGCAGTTCCACCCTGACCACCAGGCCAGTACTCAGTTACAGACTGTAAACAGAAAAGATACCAATTAATAAACAGTTTTTATAATACATTTTGAGTAACCATTTTCAACTTGCTATGCCATACATCATGGAAAGGTCAAGATTATTAAATAAAGAACCACCTGTATAATTACAAACTTATAGCAGTGACAGACATAACCCACACTACATAATTAATAGAAACTGACTGGGAAGATGTGCACATTGTTTAAGAGCAAACACGCTTTGAATTGAGTATTTAGGTAGATAAGTTGGCAGAGTACAAGACTTGCTATACCAAAATGACGTTTTGAATAGAATTTGGATAAAAACATGTCTACTTTCTCTTGTTGTTAAACTTATACAAGTGTCTCCTGCTAAAATAGCTATTAAAGTTCATTGCATTGTTTCATATCATTTTCCTATATATCTCTGCATTAGTGATGCAATGTACTTACTTTGTACCATATGACAGCAAATTATATCCTTCCCAGCATGTTGCTCTTGAAATAAGGTTCTAGCAATAAATATACTAGTGCAAAAACTTACCTCATCAGAATCATCTATAGTGTTCAACACTACTATGGATGTACAGTTGTAATCAAAGACCAGTCTCCAAAAGTCTTCTACAATTGAGGTCAAAGGTGACTGGGTCATTATAAACTCCACCTCTGCAGTGCCCTGTGAATTAAATTTGACGTTCATTCTAAAAGTAAAAGTGCTAATGGAATAAATAAGAACTCTATTAGTCATATTCTGTAATGTGTAACTACTGAAGGACAAACTTTTCTAGCTTTTGATAAACTAGAACTGAATGTAAACATACCTTGACAAAAGTAGCATTGATGTAATCACTGGATCCAAATAGGCTGCCTGGGGATTTCAAGACTGGTCGGAACTTGTCAACTGTAAAAGAGTAATAAATATCAATAAACCTTCTCAAATGGAAACTTTAAAAGCTTAATTCATTAAATTTTGTTTGCTTTATGACAATATTCACAAATGGAAAAGTATCATCATATAAAGGTAAGAATGCATACATATATTGCAAAAGAAGTGATAAAAACAAGAAGGGTTCAATGTACACTTGTGTTGCAGGTGACTCTCTGTGTACCACACTATAACCAAATAAGATATAAAAAAAGACTAATAAACTAAACAGCAATGCTAAGCTAAGTTACATGTAAACTAAATAGTAACTTCTAAGATAACAATCTCTTCATTTTCTACTGAATGATGACACAATTCCACACATTTTAGTGACCTGTGGTAAAATCAATTTCAAAGAGAATTCACACACATTTTCCAGAATTTTCAGCAGTTTCATTTAAAAGTGTGATGTGTGAAGTTTATCAGCTGATCTAGTGTTATATCTGTGAATCTTGTAATTATGGTTGAAGACATTTGTGAAAGTTGTAGGGAGTAAAATAAACACAGTGGAAAAAAACAGATGTTTAAAAATGTATTAGATAAACAAACTTAAGCAAGTTGAGAGAAGAAAACAAGTAACTAGTATTAGTAAACCTTTTAAAATTGCTTTTCAATTTTATATTCTTTTCCTTTTTCTCTTACTTGTTCGGAGCATTGAGCTGTTTCTATGCACTATATAAGAAATTTATTATTATTAATATAAATATGTTTAGGAAGCAAAAATATGACAAATTGCTTTCTTTTGTAAGAGTTTTAACTTGTTGAGATGAACACTTTATGCACCAGACAATTTATTCCAAGAAAATTAAATTTCATGATAAGCTTGTAGATTGCGCCACACTCCTCCATCTTTTCAAGATTTGTCCAATCTTGTTGCAGTATCATGAGGGAAGTTTGAGAAAAATTGTGCTTTTATTAATCAGGGTTTGAAGAAGAGGGTTATAGTCAAGTAAATTCTGGACCTCTAAACACATAACATGTATCACAATACGTAATATACTGTACTGCGTAGGTTACAGCAGGATCTACATAAATGCACTGTTCATATCAACAATATTAACAATTGGTACTTGAAAGAGTGTAGTTCAGTTGAAGCTGCAAGTTTGTTAAGTGAAATCACCTACATATATTCTGATCCATGAAAACCTAGTCACATTGTCTTCCTCAAACTCATCACTCTGTTAGACTAACCCACAAAGTTAGAGGGATTTCTACACAAAAGGTATCCTCTCCATTTGATGTCTTGTCTTCTTATTAAAAAATGCATAGTAATTGGGTTGGTTTTAAGCCGGGAACATTTACTGCACATATAGGCTGTTCTCTTCCATGCTGTGGTCATATGCTCTGTTACGGACCTGAAATTTAATTAACGTAAACTAGCTCACCTGGAAGAAGATTCGGAGACCTGTTTTTATGACGATTCTCAGATAAATTTCCTGCCAGCTTGGTTTCCAAGTTCTCCTGGTGTCTCATTGTTTCTTGCAAAACCTATAAACAAATTAAACATGAATAATCTCCTAAACATGAGTACAAACTTGCTAAGTTCATCATGTTATACGGTCTACATTTTTCCAATATTTTCTCTTAATGAACACAACATTACTGATTTCATCAAACTTTATTTGTTATGAGATAAAAAAAAACTAACACACTCACAAGAAAACAAAACATCTCAGAACACATCAATATTATTTAATCTAGCAAGATTGTTTCACTACAACCAGCAACTATTATACAACTGCAAGTTGCAATGCTTCCATAGAGCACTCACAATATTTCTATAAGGAAGATTTCCAACTTAACATAACCCAAGGTGCTTTACTGATGATTTGATTGGATAACAGCACCTTAAAATTGTCTGTGAACAATCCTGGATCTTCTATACCCATGCAACACAAAATAATGTTCTTCAACTAGCTGTAACGTTGCTTTGTATGGTGAAAAGACAGCTATGTTAGTGCTAATAGGCTATCATATATGTGCACACAAAAATACTAATTTTAGGCCACTTTTTTGCATTTTCAACAAGACATATCCCTAGTAGGAAGCCGCCATTGTATTGTTTCATTACAGAACTTATATGAGCTTAGACAGTTTAAGTTTGACAACCTTTATAGTACCAAATAATTTGTAATACAACATATGGTAATAAAGCATTTCATAATACAGCATAATGTAATACTCCATTTATTACTACAACATAAAGTAATACACACTATAACACATGATTATACACCATTTAGTAATACATCATTTAGTAATACAACATTAAGTGATACAGCATGTAGTAATGTACCATTTAGAAATACAACATATAGTAGTAAGCATTTAGTAATATAATATTTAATTATAAAGGATTTAGTGATAAAACACTGAGTAATACACTATTTAATGATGCAGCATTTGGTAATATGCCATATATACAACATATACAGTAATACATCAACATCTAAAAATAAACCAACCTGGAACTCCTTCTTTGACTTCTTCTTTATTGCTGAGAGGTCCAGCTCCTTGAGTTGATCACATGACATCTGAGAGTCTGGAGACAACATTGCTTCCAACAAAGCATCAAAAATGAAAAGGTACTGGAGCTAAAATTAAAGAGAAGCACATCAGCCTCATAGAGAGTTAAGGAATTTAATTGAAATGGCATACTCATTATTGTGACCTTTATTGTATGTATGTGACACAACAATTATATTATACATACTAATGAATAAACCAGTAGCACCAACACCATCACTCTATGTATCAAATATACTTACTTTTGTCAGTACCATGTTCACCCTGTCTTTTCTCATTCCTTCGATGACATCAAACACACTGACTTCCTTCTTGGTTTGAATGACATCCATCAGATCACAGAGACTAATGAATACACCAGTAGCACCAACACCATTACTCAAGAAAGGAAAAGGGGAAAAAATTAATAACTTTTTCAACCATTGAAATTTCTTGTCCTCAAGGAACTTTATAGGAAACTAAATCACCTCAATGAGAACATCCTGAATGAGTCTGTATTAAATAGTTAAAAGAGGAATGTGAAATGTTCTGGGATTAAACATTTCTGTTTCCACTCTGGTGTTCTTACCTACAATGGACCAGTAAATGCTTGCCTCCTTTCTGATGATTCTTGATCTGTTTGATGACAGAGGTGAGGTCAGCAGACTCGGAAGGAACACCTCCATACTTCCAGCACGGAATCTCATACTGTCTTACAGAAGTGAGGACTTTCTCATTACCCTGATGTAACAATGTAATAAATAACACACAAGTGAAGCAGCAAATAGTCAACATTGTATTCCATGATTCTTAACAGATCTACTGTAAACAACACAGCCATGTGGGATGGCAGCAAATAAAATCTTAATTTATTCACTGTAAAATATTCTTCTTTCATTCTCTTCATCATCATGAGACAAAACAAGAATAGCAAATGACAGAAGTAAAGGAAGTAATATTTAAAGTCAGTCAATTAATCAACCAATTATATAAATCAAATAGAAATAACACCTCTGATTATGTAGATGTTGCTCCTCTACAACACAAGTACCACAAGTACACTATTATGATGTAATTTACTTAAACTCTTTAAGTATCATATAAGGGGCACAATAACTTAAAGAAACTGTTAATGATAAACATTTGCTTCCTCCGTAAGTGCCTTTTATTAACTAGTTACACCCTATACATAGCTATCTATAACATCAGAGATATTTGCCATTCATTTTCTTAGGGTGTGCATTCTGAGAGCTGTTTGACTGCATCAGCAGGACTACTGTTTTTGCCTATAACAGGTGTAATAAATAAAGTCACAGCAAATGTAAGTAGTAACAGGCTTATCTTGAAAACATTCATTTCTCTAACATAACAATGCTATGCATTGCACAGAAATAAAACAAAGGAGAGTCCACATCGTTTAAATGTATATGATTCTTAAATAATTTTATCACAAGAGATCAAAAACAAATGAAACAAACAGCTTGATGTTGTTAAATGATCTGAAGTTATTATCAGTGTAATGACACCAAATCAATCCCCTCCTTCAATTTAGTCTTCTTACTTTCATCTGGTTATCATCTTGGTGTGAAACTTCTTCTTCTAAGCTGTACAATTACAACTCATCAGAGTAAACACAGTGGGGGGTATGAATGCCCTCCAGTTTATTACACATTCATAGCCATCAAGGATTAGAATATGGTTTGTCAGACAATATTGACAACTAATTGATGGCATCCTAACAAAGAAAGGTTCTAATGCTGCTATATCGTACAATTTATAACAATTCAAGCAAGCATCTTATTGCCATTAAGAGTGTGGAAAGGAGAATAAAACAACAGCAACACTGGTTACTTAGTAAAACTATCTCTTTGTTCTGAATATTTAAAACAAAATATTGAAGCGTAATTATACAACTGCCAGGCGTCTTGCGATCAAATTTGAATATTATAGTCTGCTTTGGTTAGTAAAGTGAAAAAAAACTTAGTCAAGTAGAATCTAC
This sequence comes from Apostichopus leukothele, assembly GCA_010014835.2. Taxonomy (NCBI): domain Eukaryota; kingdom Metazoa; phylum Echinodermata; class Holothuroidea; order Aspidochirotida; family Stichopodidae; genus Apostichopus; species Apostichopus leukothele. The sequence goes on along the minus strand of JAAAKB020257685.1, from coordinate 554 downwards.
AATTAGGAGTGCTAAGCACATTTTTAGCACAGGTCTGCCATCTCTCCACTTTACTAGGTGCAAGTATTGAAATATCTTCAATTGATTTTGAACGTTGATTCACACCCAGCTAATGGGAGTCACAAATATATTTGTTCTAGAAATAGACTTTGACACTATAAGAGTTCCATGAGAATTACAGAGAGTTTCTATCCTTTGAGTGTTAAGATATTTTATAAGCACCAAACATGGTAATATTTATTCTTAGCATTAACTCATATCTTTTTGTACTTAGTTGTATTTATTAAAATTGGTTAAATAAATAAATATCAAATGTTGATGATACAGCCTCTGTAAATTTTCTAATGACATTTGTCCAAACATAAACATAATATGGCAAACAATCACTTCATATTAATTTGCCCTAAGTTTATTTACTAACCAACATGACCTTAGTACTAAATACTCAAAGACAAATGAGATATATAGCTTATTTTTGTGGATATGAGTTTGATTTATATTCATCATGTCAGCAGAGAGTAAAATATTAAGTCATACCTTGATAACATTCATTT
>JAAAKB020257674.1:0-10354 GCA_010014835.2 Apostichopus leukothele | reverse complement strand
ATTCATATTTTAAGGGTTTTGTCATTTTGTTGTTATTGTAAAGCGCTCTTGAACATGCTTAAGCATGAAAAGAGCGCTATATAAATTTGGTAAAATAATAATAATAAAAATAATGATAATAATATTTAATATTGGAACTCATTGCCCTAAGTTGCTCATTGTCATATAGACAAGGGGCATACTCCTGAAGACACTCTCTGTCTGAAAGTACTTGTTTAAGTGCTAGACTAACAAGGATTGAGGCCCAAGGTGGGTGTAGAGTGAGAGGGGTGCAGGGGGGTATGCCATAGGGGGAATAATTTTGCATATTAATTACCTTGATTCTGGCAGGTATCCAAGAAATGATGCTGACATGATCATATAGCCGATGGCGACCAAAAGTGTAAAAGTTCTGCGATGAAAACAAAAAATATTTGAAAACATTTCAATTCAATTCCAACTGCAAAACTTGAGTATTTTATTATTGATGGGGAAAAAATTTGTTATCTCTGATTTTGCAAACAGTCGTAATAGATGATATGTACAGAAACTCAACAAAATAAGATTGTTTCTGTTCTCTACACAACTTGCAGATAGCTGGTAAATTTCTCCTTAGCAACTACTGCTTCACCTTGGGGCAGCACCTTTACTTCTTATGTTAAACATCTATAAAGTGACTCAATTCTTTTCAAAGGAAACTGAAGGCAGAACTTGCAAGCACTTATTTGTCAGATACTAACTTTCCTATCCTCTTCCACATGTTAGTCTGTTCTCTCTCATGATAATCTGTTCTTTCTAATGTTAATCTGTTCTCTCTCATGTTAATCTGTTCTTTCTAATGTTAATCTGTTCTTTCTCATGTTAATCTGTTATTTCTCATGATAATCTGTTCTTTCTAATGTTTATCTGTTTTTTCTCATGTTAATCTGTTCTTTCTAATGTTAATATGTTCTTTCTCGTGTTAATCTGTTCTTTCTAATGTTAATTTGTTCTTTCTAATGTTAATCTGTTCGTTCTCATATTAATCTGTTCTCTCTCTGTGCAGTAATACATTCTTCTCTCTGTTTATCTGATGAAATTCTCTACAGGGTAGATATGTACATGAGTATGACACACAAGTACTATATAATACATAGAGATGGGTTTATAACTTAAACACAACCTATGTACTCATCACATTAAACTTTGTCACTCTTCTTATAACCCCTGCAGCCCACTCCTATCCCGTTCAAATTTATTTTCCAATGAATTGAATAATTAAAAAAAACTCATCATTATGGAAAAGTAAGAAAGTTAACCAACTCACTAACCTGACAGGCAAGAGAACAAAGTAGCGAAAGAGAAATCCGAGAGACCACAGAACTGTAAGACGGAGACTGTAGATAAAACAAAGAGAAGATCCTCACAGTTGTTAATCGCCATACAATAGAAACGCTGAATTTCTTAGTGTAGCGAAGTTTCATATTGATTTAGAAGTAGGTACTTAAATTTCATAACGATGCAGTTGATTGGCTAAACTAGCTAACTTTTCACTTGTTGCACATAATCAAGGGCAATCTAACTTGCAAATACAAACCTTGTTCAACTTAAGATCCTTGAGATGTAAGGCTTTCAGATTTTCACCTTTTGACCTCTGCTGACCTTTGACCTGACAAAACAATTCTGCTAAAACCGCCTGCCATGTATGACATCTGTCAATTTTCCCTTTCTTGAGATATCCAGTTAAACACAAAGTTGTCAGCTTTACACTTCTAACGACCTTTGCAAACAGTTTTCAGGTTTTGCCCCATTGATCTAAATGGCCTTTGACCTTCACCGAAAACTACAGACTTGTTCAAGTATCATAAGGTCTTTCCATGATGCATGTGCAAATTTTCTCCAAGTTTGAGATATAGAGCTCTCAGGATTTTTCCACTTTGAAGAGCTCTGATGACCTCAAATGAACATAAACACCCACCCAACAAGAACATTTGGTAAAATTAAACTTGTACAAATTATAAGCAATTTGCACACCTTCCTACACCCAACTGTGCATTTTACCACATTTTGAACCCGCGCATTACATGTCTACGAACACAGTATTTTTAACACTGTTGAGGCAGTTGTACTTTTGATTCACAGTATTAACAAAAATGCAATCTTTGTCTTGATCTACAAGAAAAACACTGCAAAGATTGCAAGTAAAACCTTTGCTATTTTGTATAAGTTATTTTGTCAAATTTCCAACGATGGAATAAAATTTATGTTCCTGTTAGATATAGTTGGTATTGTATAGCTTGCATCTAGAATGAACAATCACTGCATGTTATAAATAAACTAATTTCATTTACAGAGTGGCAAATGTAACCTAGATTGTTTCTCTCTATCAATTACATTCTTCCTTACCTCAGATACTGATATCTCATACTAGTCCTCGTTAGCAGATTCCAGGATCCCAATTCTGACATAGAAAGTGGGAAAAAGCAACACCAGAATTAATCAAATTTGAACTTGATTAGATTTAAAAAAGGAAAGCGAGGTGGTATGAAAAATTGGAAGACTGGCCTGGGTGAAAACAATATCTTTGAAAACAAGAGCAACGGTATCGTACATGTACGACTTCAGAGGTGAGGGGACTCTGATTTGTCTAGTTAATAATCTCCACCAACTGGTCTACAGTAGGTACTGTAGATCTGTTAGGTATGTTGGAGGACTTTTAAGGAGACAACTTTACAAAAGGTAAAAGAATAAGTGAAAACATATGTTGGAATACGCTAAATAGATTACTCCTCTCACAAACATTGTCACAATCAAAAACTCATTCAGTATCAAGATATTTTTTTTCTCTTTCCAATTTGTAAGACTACATCAGTCTTGAACCTACCAAGACGTAACTTTAAGAGGTAACCTTTAAATACTGTACACCCTCCACCCCTACATATATGTATGACCTACTGTGCGACCTTCATGTGTGGCACGTATGAATGAATCATGTTAAATATGGCAGAGAAGATCTGATATTTGGTGATAAAAATCATACAATCTTAAAACAACAAACTCTCCCATGGATGAATTACAAATTGTCTGACTGGCGGCAAATATTTGAAGTTGTCTTCAAACACAATGACGAGTTTTAATAAATAAATAAATTAATTAATTAGGACAGTTATACAAATTGATAAATAATGAACTTGTTGCAACACAATAGTTCCAAAGTACAATGAAAATTTTTCGAGATATCACCAATCTTGTAACAATGAGTATATCTGGTACAAAATCAAACAATTACCGTTATTAAAGATAAACTATACTGAATACGGTTGACAATGAGTTCAGCGTGTGTAACAAAGATATTTGTATAATCCTGAGTTGAACACAAAAAGGGGTCAGAGGTTCTTTTCAACTGATGACCTTCAATACAATGAATGAATTGTTGCTCAAACTGCTCAGCTTCCAGTGGAATGCCATTGGATCAAAATGGCATAAAATATAAACCTGTAAGTGGCATGGTACGGTAACTCATAGAGAACAAAATAATTTTTTCGAATACACTCACCTTCCGCTGAAAAACATTTGGTTACATCGTCATCTATTATTGCCTGAGGAATAAACACAGAATGTTGGAAATCAAATTCAAATTTGACCAAGCTGTGTAGAAGCAATCTTTTATTTTATTTTGTAGAAACAGACCCCTCCCCCACCTTCCCCAGAGAAAAGTTAAATCTTAGACGTCAAACGAAGTAGTCCTATAAATTCAGAGTTATAATTTGGTTGAAAGAAAGATTGAGGTAATAACTACATTTAGAGCTCTAAGCAAAGTAAAGAGAGCTTAGAAGGTTTCTTGTTGGGGTAATAATTGCATACAGTTTGATTTAACTTTTTCACATATTCCAATGCACATCATCAGTAGGTCTTGGGGTCTATGTACTGTGTGGCTGGTCACATACTTAGTAGACTTTAGCACTTGTCAGAGCTTGAACATGTTTAATTGATGTATGCAGGAAAACGTCAACACTTGTCTGGTTTGGAAATTTAAGAACAAATGATGCTTCGTAATACAGCATTTATCGAAGGGTACTATTTTAGCACTCCCTCCCCCTCCCAACCTCTCTCTTCCCAACCTCCCCCAATCCCACTGACCAAACATTTCATCTTCCTTCCAAATCTACCATTCTGAAATCCTACAGCTACCATTTTCATGAAATCAAAATTCTATTATTCACAAAATTTGGGAGCCATTTGTTGACCTACCTCTACGCCTTTCTTGCAAAGGTAGCACACATGTGATAAGTCAAACTCTTGAGGGGAGTTTGACTTATCACCTTCCACTTCTCCATCCCCTTTTGTCTTGAAAACGTCAGCAAAATGTCTCGGTGAGTCTTTTTGGATTAATGACACTGATAGCAACAAAAGAAAAGAAAAATATGGTATTTAAGAATGACATCGTTAAATTGTCAATGTGCACTAAAAGGAATTGAGATGTGAACACTAAATATTTTTAAACGGAAATAAATTTTCATCAACTGGCGGAGAACTATTTTGACATTTTAGAGAGGGTCAGTATATACTTTAGCAGGATGAAAACTACCTAATAACCAATTTGAACTTCTTGTCCAGTAAACAAAAAGATCAGTTATTCAGTATTCCAAATTAAAACATTTATCTTCAATATACATTTAAAATAAATGACATGTATGCAAAATTTTTCTTGAAGAGAACAAGGAAATGTTTTGGACTGGAACAGGAACAGGAACTAGTGTGACCTCAAGGTGACCTCCTCTGCAGGTGCTGTACCAATCGAGGAATCCATACCCTTTAATAGTTGGTGGGGATCCCTACAAAGCCTGCATTCCCGATAAGTTTGCATCTCTGCTCCAAAACGTAGTTTACAAATTGTAAGCCTGTCAGACTTTGGATTTTCTTATCTCGGATAAGACGTCCTCTACAAACGTTGACCCTTTGAGGGTCAACAGATAAATAGCCATGAGTAAACTGACCTACATTTTTGTGGGCTCCCGCTTGCAATTGAATACACGTACGGTACGTCTTTTGAAACGACTGTACCTTTAGCGCCAAAGTTTCTATGGATTAAAATCTCAGGAAAATTGTACCCTTGAGTTATAGAAAGCTAACTATTAGAGGAGATGTTTGTAACAAATTATGATAAAAGGCACAAAATATAAATAAAAGATCTAGAACTCAATGTCATGGGAGGTGTCCTTTCAACAGACAATACTGTCCACATTAATATTTATAGTAATAATTTAATTTTTGGATCACCTAGATGTATCACACATTTCAAATAGATTTTTGATTTCCTCATTTGAATATTAACGTACAGACAACCTACAAAAACTTATACCTGGACTGACTATATAAGAATGTATAAACATTACACTCATCACTTTCTTCACAACAACTGCACTTTCTCTCCCTAACCCATGTCTAGATCTGTGACTTGGTAACCTTTTCACAAATGCTGCCCTCCCACAGAGTCAGACACCAATCCCAGCTGGTCAATTGACCTATCTACCACTCAAAATTTTCTAGAAGTTCTGGGACAAACTTTAATAACTGTAAAGTACGTCAAACATAGAATTAGAGTGACTGAACCTTCATATCATTATCATGCGGATATCACTGATCATGCTTTGGAGGACAGGGTTAACCCATGATAGCATCACACTGTCATAGAAATATGAATTGACAGATGCATGGTTTATCATGACCTTTGATAAAGCTGGATAAGATAACAGTTAAGTTCGTACAAAGTTTTCCTACTGTGCATACAGACCAGGGTGGCTAAAATTGATCCTCTAGGTTAATACCATAGAATCCCAAAAAACTTACTGGTTTAGGTAATTTACAAACGACGATACTTACATGTCTCCAATCTAGTCTACATGTATGCACTCAAATCTACCTAGCTTACAAAAGTTGGTAACATTTTAGCATGAATGCGAGGGTGATTAATCTTGAAACACCTGTTTTGTGTATTGTTCTATCGTGTTACAATCTATTGTAGTCAGTACTAGGTCAAAACTAACTCTATTTTAAACAATACACAGGCCTCCTTTGCATTAACTCAGATGGTGGTGGCATACACGCCTCAAAATTTGGGCTATTTACTGGCGAATTCATTGTCGGTAGATTTTGCCGTTTGCCAGAAGAAAACAAAAAACAGCACTGGCAATTTTCTGTCATTAGACAGTAAGAACTTAAGATGCAGGTAAAGTCGGTTAACAATTGTCTGAAAATTGCCATTGCCTTTTTTCTTTCTTTGCTAGCAGATGACAATTCCACTAGCATTTACTTAGCCAGTTAATAGCCCAATTTGTTGGGCCTGATATGAGTGCAGTGGAGCTAGCTAATTAACGTTGAGAGCATGAAGTACCATTTAGACTGACAGAGGTTAAGAACACCAGTTGTCATATTCCTGCGTTATTGGGTCATTCCATGAGGTTGGGTGCAAAGTGTGAAAGCAATGTCAAATTTTTGTCATGTAAAGGTGTTCTTTTGTATATTAGCCTACGAGACGAACGAGTGGAAATATGCGATATGTTGCACAGGTGTATCTAAACCAAATACAGCTTGATCTGATGATCACATAGTGGAATATAATCATTGATTTATATGCACAGGTTACCCCCGAGAGCGATCCCACCCCTAACCTCATCATGGAATGACCCTATTGAATGATTTGGTCTCATCGTGGACTCTTAAGAATGCGGCTAATCAGTAAACACTGTTTGAGGTTTGCACTGATCTGTTTGACATCATGCTGTGAATTAATACATTAAGCAGCAGCATTTGTCCTACCGTATCGGTAAGGGTAAATATTTAGCCTGGACGGTATCGCATCTAAAGTATATACTCTAAAGGTCAGTAGAAGCCTTGATTCAGATGCTACGCTTCATTCCCAGAGTTCGTGGAGAGTTGAATTATGTCGAATGATGTGTAGCCTTTTAATTATGAAGTCCAGGTACAGTAAGAAAAGAAAACCATTTCAATTTGATATGGATTATTTTGTAGTACCCAGACAACCAGTTAAAGTAGAAATCTAGACAAAGAGGAGCAGCTAATTAGCATGCAGTTTGAAAAACAGCTTTAATGATCATTTCGAAAATAAAACAAATTTTCAGATAACCTGCTTCGACACTTTACAGGTTAAAACAAATAGAAAGTTTACAGTATAATAATACCTTGTGAAATTGGTAGACTCTCTCCTTGCTGTGGCTGCAGGTTACTTTGAAGACCATGATCTTTGCAAGCAATTTCCACTCGCTGTCTTCCAAACTATGGACAGCAAAACAGAAAAAAGTGGGGTATAAACAAAACATGTGTTATGGTTTACAGGTCATATTTGAAAGGATTTCTAAAAAGTGGTCCAAACATGCTGGTCAAATATAAATACGTTACGCCAAAACTGACCACAGAGGAGGGACAACTCCTCTTTAAAGATATATTTATCATGTCACCTCTGAGACCTTGAGTAGAGCTCCTAATTCACTTACTGGAAACTCTACATAACTATCTGGCCAACGTAGAGCAAGTGACTTCAATTTGTCCAAGAAATAAGTGAAAACCAATGGGAAAAATCAGAGATTTCCAGCTCAGAGATTTCCAGAATCAGAGATTTCCAGAGATTTGTAGAGCTCACGTGTGGGTCATCAACCAATTAATTCACTGGTTAGGATTTTACTATATAGAATTTTTATTCCAAAACTGTTTCAATATCCAGAAAGAAAAGTCTACTCATGTGAAATATAGACACATAAGATGTTCTATGTATGGACAAATGGGCATTTTCTTTTACCAATTTTGAGCTAGCAATCACCCCTTAAAACATTGTTATAAATCTATGCTCGAGAGTTGAATTTTTTATTCAAGTACTGTGAATTATTTCCACAACTTACTGGGAAGCCAAATGTATCTAATTTATCACTGAGAATTAAGCTAAATTTTGAGACCATTTAGCTTATTCATAGCATGGATGTTACATTTTGAAATGAGGTTGCACTAGTTGGCTCTCTTTGATATCACAGGGATTGTAACAGTTAAATGTGTAATGAATGCAAGATCTTAATGTTCAGCAGAACAATGTTAGGAGTTGATGTCAATTGACAGTGCGTAACCCCATCGTAGAACTACAACCCCTCTGTAGAAAAGGTACTTACAGTAGGTCCACTTTGATTGTTTATAGTGATAAGGAATCAACAGAGAGGAACAAACAATTACAGTAACCTTAATCGGATTAGATAAATAAAACTATGCAAACAATGTACCTGGTTACAAATCATTCACAAAATACACAAAGACATTTGGAGTTACTTTACTCCATGAGTTTCTTTCTATCAATCTTAATGCTCATGAAATAACCTTTCATAAATCTGATATTACAATCAAAACTTTGTATAGATCATGTTTTCAAATTACAATCCCCCAGAAACTTGACTGGTTTGGGGTTTCTTGAGGGAGGATAATTTACCTGTCAACAATGCTAATATACTAAAATACATGTATGGAAGCATTTAAACACCATGCCCCCTAATATCTACTTCCGGGGGACGCTGCCTGTATTCTCCTCCTTCCGAATGTTAGTGTCAGTCAGAGGTCAGCTGAATGAATTTTCATGGACTTTTTCCTCTGACCATTTTTTTGTTAAAGAAGCTTTTGGAGTCTACTCTTATGACTGCTAGCTGAATAGGTACTTTGGTAGTTTATCATCATTACCAGAGCTTATAATTTATTATTATCTTAAAACAACTCATTATTTGGTAGTTCCAAGCTTTCACTGAAGTAATAAATATGATCGGAAAACATTTCTGGGAGAATACCAATTGTTTTTTAATTAGTCATCAAATACTGATACTTTCTTGCACAGTGAAACAATGTCACTTGCTAAACTGGGCTTTACATTTTGTCCACATGAACAAATTTTATGGCAGATTATTATCAAAACAAGATCTTGAAATCTTTGAGATGAACAATCTTGAAATTGTCAGACTGGATGGAAGGCTGACAATAATGTTGAGCAAAAGTAAATACTATGTAGGCCTACTGTCATATGAAAATCTGGTCGATTTTCACAATTGCAGAACACTTCACACCCAAGTCCCTCCAATAGGCCATTGGGCTACTCGATACTAGTAGTATTTATAGTAATATAGTATTTATAGTAGAGTTAGGCCTAAATAATATTGTCTTTCTTTGTAAAACTATATTGATAATGTAAGAGCATGAAATTCTAACATATATGCACCATGAAGCTTACCACGCTATAAAAAATATAATCGTATAGATGTACGACGCATACATTCTTACAATAAATACTGTACAGTCCACCATTGTGTTTCACATTTTAGAACAGGAAATATGAACTATATTGGTTTTACTAGTTGGTTTAGAATTTTAGATCCTACCTGGAAAATAGATCACAATTTATCCAAGTACCATGTAATATGTCTAATACTCATGATCTGCACTATGGGGTACCTCAAGGATCAATTCTCAGTCCTGTTCTCTTTTCTCTATAAACCTCTTTCTCTGTAGTCCTCTTTGCTAGGAAATATTATTAGTTCTTATAATATTACCTTTATGTTGTTTGCTGATGATACACAACTTTATGTTGCCTTTAATAAAAAATATCTCAAATTAGCTGTATATATCTAAGATGGAGTCAGACATTCAGGAAGTCGGGCTGTGGATGTCAAATAACTACTTTAAGGTTAACGATGATAAAACTGAGGAAATTGTTTTCCAAATTGGGATCAAATCAGCTTTCTTTAAGAATTTGTGACAATGTCATAAACTCTGTTCCTGTAGTACACAATCTCGGTGTGTACATGGACACTACTCACCTTTCTATGTATCAGCAATTTAACCACATATACTGTATGTAAGTCAACAATGTTCCATATTGGGTGGTGCAACTTAGGAAATATCTCGATAGGCATGGTACTGAGAAACTTATTCATGCTGTAAACTTGAATAGGCTTGATTAATGGCAATACTCTTCTTATTGGTGCACAGCTATATTGCAACTATCGAGATGGCAAAGGATCCAGAACACGGCTGCTTGAATCCTCCATAGAGCACACAGCCTACACAGGTTTAACCCCATCACTCCTATGTACTGGAAGAACTACACTGGTTACCAATAAGACTCCGTATTGACTACAATATCCTCTTTCTAGCTTTTCTTGCCATTAAAACTGGTACCCCCAACGTACCTTAATTTTCTCTCATATCAGCAAGCTAAATGTAGACCATATACGTTTGCATTATCAATTCAACTTCAGGTTCCAAAGTCATTTACAGGATCTTTCGGTGATCGTAGCTTTCTGAATGATGCACCACGTTTATGGAACTCCCTCCCTGTTGAACTTAGGTCTTT
>JAAAKB020257664.1:0-10356 GCA_010014835.2 Apostichopus leukothele | reverse complement strand
AATGGAACATTCCATCTTTCAACTCATGAAATATTTGCACTATTGCACTCATAACCATTCATTATTTGTATAATATATGCTACCACATATCATATTACACAATTGCCTCACAACAAATTCTACTTTTGCAGCTATGTAGAATGTTAATTACTTAGCATTCCTGTCGAGACTTTCAAACAGAGGTCCAAGGAGGTGATAGAGGCAATGAGGGAGTTGAGTTAAAGTACATCTTCACGTACCTTATGTTTCTTGACCAACAAGCCGACAGCGTTAACGTCTTCTCCGTAATCTGAGGACTGAGCAAGCGGTAGTCTTTCTTCAATCCAAACCATCTCTTCTCTCAGGTCTCGAAAAAGTTGGAAAAAAGAGATAGACTCCTCGAGGGTAACTATCCTCGTCTTTGAGAGACTCTCTATTTCTTGGTATCTAAAACATATTAGAAAAGATGATTATTCAAATAAAAAACCATAAGTAAGCAGTTTGTGTGATCACTTTTTTACCAATTGTCTTTTAGGCCCACGACCCATGATCTTCCATGAGGAGTGAGGTATGACCCACCAGACCCCCATCCCTCAAAATTGATACTCAGAATGAATTAAAGCTAGCTAGACCATTGGTTTGATGCTACAAAACCATTATTAAATCAATCTCCTATGGCAAGCTCCAAAAACTGTAGGTGACCTTTCCGGCGTCTGGAACATCCTGTGATCAACAAAAAAGTTTTCTCGACCAACTTTTGGGTTGTGCTTCATACATAGTGTGCAGACTGTCACATCATACAATATGTATGTATTTTAGATCCTCCTGCAAGCAGGAACTCGCTAAGAAACCTCATTGGCTTATCAAAGCCGCAAGCTGACCGAAGTCTGTCTCATAGATTCATATTTAACGTCCATGATTATGAATTGTCAACAACTCTGTAACTAGCTGACATACATTAATCTTGGAGTGATTCGAACTCTGGACCTTATGTTGAAAGGCACCGGCGTTAACCACTGAGCTAACACTCTACACAATGCTGCAGGGCTGCATGGTAGAGGTCACAAAGGTCAAAGGTCATGACCTAACTTCCTTGAATTAAAGCAGCTGGTTGGTCTTGCACAGTAAACACTCATCTATTTTAGATAATTGTTACAAATGCTGTTTTCATACTGATTAGTTTTTACCCCCAACCACTTACAATTCTTGGCAATTTGCGATTCTGTTCTCTGTCTGTGAAGTCGAGGAGTATTGGTCTTGCTCCAGCTTGGAGTGAATTTCTACAATACTTTGAAGTTTCTCAGAGTAGAGTTTCATTTCGTTCTTGAGTATCTGCAATGATAATTAACCATTAATTACATCATTATAAATTTGACTTTTGTTCTTCCTTTGAATATCATAACCATGATCTTACCCAAGATCTTTGCGAATATATCGTAGCCATGACCTCACAAGCCCTCAAAAGATCCTAGAATACCATAGTAAACCTTAGAAGACCACAGAAAAGCTCAGCAGACCCTAGAAGACATTAGAAGACCGTAGAAGACATAGGAAGACAAAACCAGGCCCTTAATGGACATCAGAAGACATCAGAAGAAAGTAGAAGACCCTAGAAGACATTAGAAGACCGTAAGACCTTAGAAGAAGACATCAGAAGACCATATATAAGACATAGGTAGACGAAACTAGGCCCTCGATAGACACCACAACACAGGAGAAAGTAGAAGACATTACAAGACATAGGAAGACAAAAATATGCCCTCAATGGACATCAGAAGACATCAGAAGAAAGTAGAAGACCCTAGAAGACATTAGAAGACCATATATAAGAGGTAGACAAAACTAGGCCCTCGATAGACACCACAAGATAGGAGAAAGTAGAAGACATTACAAGACCAAACAAGGCCCTTAACTGACGCTAGTAAACCTTAGAATACATCAGAAGACCCTAGTTAGACATCACAAATAATACCTCATACCTGGTGTTTCTTCATCAGATTTGTTGCACTCTTCAAATCTTTCCCAAAGTCGGTGGATTGCAGCTGCTGCTTGGTCTGTTCCAGCCAGAATTCCAGGTCACATACATTTCTCTCAAACATCATCAGCTGGATGAAACAAATGAAAATCAAGTATTTTGAGTTTAGTGAATAGAACAAAAACAAAACTCAGACAAACTGAAAGTGATAGTTGACCATTTAAATCTATAAACTACACCAGATAGTCTAGAGGGTTTTGTCTTGACACAATTGATAGATCTAGCACAAGCAGACAGTTTATTTGTGTGCTATTGCACAGCACTGTAACTCTTATGCTATGACACTAGCCTAGTTGAAGAGATAAATTTTGATACATAAACCTCTACGTTGTAGTAAAATACGATTGTTACCCAATCCTTGAATCCATTTTGGGAGTGAATAAGTCTTAATGTTCTCATTTCATCTTTGCTTAATGTACCCTTCTGAACACATCAGTACCATTATAAATATTCCCTCCTGATGAGAGACCCCTTGTGTACCATTCATTACGTTATAGCAACCAAAACATTACTCTGCTCAAATTATGTTCCAAAATTTTCAATTTTTTTTATTCTGTTTATTTTACTTCCTACTTTATCTTTCTTTACCCTCTTCTTACCTGATAAGCCTGCTGCAACTTCTTCCCTTTCAAGGTAAGAGATGTACAAAGTTCTGCCCAAGATTCCTTCAAGTGGTCAAGTTCCTTTGTGATATCCTCTGCTGCAAAATGATTATTTGTAATCATCTGTTGTCCTTCCTTCATACCAAAAACATAAAAAAGAGAGAAATACTGGTTTTGGTGAAAATTTCTGCAGAAATGTTGCACATCATAAAAGGTACAATGCAACCTAAAGGCTTTAATATACAAGCATTATGACTAACCAAATTTACGGTGTGGTCAGGTGTTACATAAAAACCTTTGTTCAAACTGGAGTACTTGTTTAAAGATATCGACCCTGCAACAGACGACTATGGAACCATTTACCAACCTCCTGTAACTCGATTAATCTGGTTTGGTTGGCAAAAATTTCTGATTCTTGGCTCTGATGTTTCTTGAGTTTTCGTTGAATATTGCTGAGTTCTTCGTGAGATTTATTGCCTGTAATTTGAGACATCTCTGCCATCCATGAGTTGACTTCGTGTACGTTTTGTAAGAATCGATGCAACCGCACAGATTCCATCAGCATGGTCTTACGATTCTCTGCATCGGCAATCACTCTGTTTTGCCTAAAAGATGGGCAGAAGTCATCGATATTAATTAGTGATAAATACGTATGATCTAGATGTATGGCACTGGTATAGCCGCAGTGATGTTTTGCTTCTCATACAAGCTAGGCTAGGCTAGGCATTAAGAACATCTGCTGTAAAATATCACTGCAACTTTGCCTAGCCTTCATCATGACTAAATGGTTTACAAACCTATCACAAGATTCTGTAAGCTATTGTAATGTAAACAGCCTTTCTGAATTATTATAAATTGGTTGTATATGTCAATAGACTGTACATGGACTGTCAAAAGGCCTTAGTGAGTGTATTTCATGAAATCTAAACTTTGGACTATAAATAAGTGAAGGGAAGAATAGGAAATAATGTGAAAGAGGGGGTTTTCGACCTTTTAGTGGTAAATGGCTCACAAAATCAAATTGAAGAGTAGTATAGTGTCAATTTTTATTAAGAAATGCTGACAATATTAATCTGTTTCTTGTAAAGCATTATTTCTCAATCACAATGTTTTCAAAGAATTATTATAATTTAGTCAAAAAGTGAAGTCTGCCAAATAAATTTAGACATACAGGAGGGATTTTCGACCATAGAGAGATATTTCAACCATCCAAATTTAATCAAGTGGTTCTGTCCATAAATATCCTTCTAAATTAAAAAAAAAATCAAAACGAATATCACATCTTTTTCTCTGAAAGTATTTTAAGAAGGAAAATCCCTGTTCAACATTTGCAAAATGTTCATAGTATAGAATATTAAGTGATGCATTTGAGCACATACTGAACATGGTTATACTTGACCTAACACAGACAAACTCATTGCATATTTTATTTGTAATCAACATGTTAATAGATGGTTGGTCATCTTTCCCAAAATAAATAGATTTCTATGACAAGTTTTGGTCAATCTATTCATAATATTTAACTTTAATATGCAGAGCCTGTGTTTAATTTCGTATATGATAGTAGTCGAATACTGCTTATCACACGGCCTATGCATCAGGGTTTTCGACCACCTGACAAACAAGAGTTGTAAACAAATACTAAACATCTGTATACGTGTTGCCAATTGAAATGATAAACTAAAGATAAACGTGTTGACTCTCCATGGGTTTTATGAAATTCATATTTGCTGAGGATCACAAGTTTTTCATATGCAACTTTTAATACTGTGCAGCTGTCTCTTAAACTCAACCAAATATGCTGTGACTCATTCAAAGTTTATTATTTGTTTTTCAGCCAAAATTTGATTAAATGTGCACGATAATGATATATCAAGATGAAATTACTCTCGAATGAGCTAACATCGTTAACTCAGTATGAATTTCATAGCAAAAATTGTATTTATTGATCGATACAATAATGTGGTCGAAAATATCCTGCTGGTCCAATACCCCATATGTTACCCTACGTACTCACCGACGTCACAGTTCTCGCCCAGCCATCCTTCGGTACAGTCACAGGAATATCCATCAATGCCGACATAATCACAGGTAGCATTGTTAAAACAGGGTTCAAAATAACACAGATCCACTGTAGAGTGATAAAGAGGAGATTATTACATAATAAAATGAATATATAATTATATTGATGAAATAAAACTAAATTTAACACTCTTGTAGTCTTTGAACAATGGCAAACTTGTAGACCCATGGCCCTCTGGGCTTGTCATCCAGAGGTCAATGGTTCAAATCCCATTCCAGCCATAAATTTCTCTCTTCTTATTTCCCTTCCCCTCCTTTTCCAGCCTGTCATCACAGTTTTGTGAAATCCAGTGGCAAAAAAAGGTGTGATTCTTGACACAAGATGTTGTAATTCAATGTCCACGCATAATATGGTAGAGAGATTCAAATTACACACTGGTTATTGGAATTAGGATTGGACTGTAGGAAAAATGCATGGGTGATATTATGTCTTCATGAACGGTTGGATAATGTATCAGGATAAATTATCATTGGGATTAAGAGGAGTTCCAGAAAATCAGGGTTTTGACTGTAAACAGGGGTCTTTTCGATAAACCTGCAAATTTAGCAGGTAAAGATTCACCGTGAAGGTCTCTCAGTACTCTACTG
Organism: Apostichopus leukothele; assembly: GCA_010014835.2. NCBI lineage: Eukaryota > Metazoa > Echinodermata > Holothuroidea > Aspidochirotida > Stichopodidae > Apostichopus > Apostichopus leukothele. Next base: position 5,070 of record JAAAKB020257664.1, on the reverse strand, counting down.
TTAACGAAAACAACAGTCTTGTCTTTTAGCTCAGCAGTCTAAACAGTTGCAAAATTACAATTGGATGAAGATTTTAACAGAGGAATTCCTACCTTCCTACATTCAACAGTAATAGTTAATCTTCTCAAGGAAATGGCAGAAATCCCTTCCCCCATGAGAAACAGCCAACCATTCCTTTCACATTTCTCACCCCTAATACCCCCACCAACCCCTTCCACCCCCCCTCCCCATTCGTTACCTCAATTTCCCTCACGTTCCCACAAACAGTTTCCCATGCGGCTATCACTTACCACACTGGTCCACATCTTAAGCCGCACTGGTGATCTTGTTTTGAACACTCCATGAAACAGATTACGATACGTAACGCCCAAACTAAGAAAAAGGGAAAAAAACTCACCAATTTCACAATCTATTCCCCTCCAACCACCTGCACAGTAGCAAGTGTAATTGGTAGTCAGTTCTGGATTGTAACAAGTTGCTGCATTCTGACAGGGATTGTTAAGAATGCAAGGGTTCTCTGCAAAAAAAGGAAGAAAAGAAAAATGTATTCATTTTCATTTTAGTCATTTTAATTCCCAAAATAACGATTTCGTTGTACGATAATTTAATGTGTTAAATTAAAAATGTTGACTATAAGCAGATACTGTTGCCCTCATTAGTCACACCTTCGTTACTGATAGGTTACCGAACACTCAACGATGTTGATCAAAGACAAAACAATAACCCCCCAGGATTGGTGTCCAAACAGCAATCTGCTGAGAATTCAACGTATGATTCAGTTTTCTGTTTTCCTTTTTTGTATAAAAATCTGACAGAATTTATACGATATCAAAATTAGCAGGATATCACAGTTGCAAAGTCCTAAACAGTCCTAAATAAATTTCCTAAACAGATGCAGGAAGTTCGCAATGGATGGGATAGAGGTAAAGTTGTCCACAAGATGTCATAATCTTAATCTAATCTGAACCTGTTTTCAGTTTCATTTAGAAAAAAAGTGCCCAAAAATGGTAAAGAAAAATAAATTGCAGATGGAATGACAAAAAAGGCATTCCATTCCTCCACTTCTTACATCCGATCCACATCTCTCTCCCTACCCTCTCCCCTCCAAGACTCACCAAATGCTTACAGACTCATAGAGTTATATGGGTTCAGAAACTACACCGATTAGAAGTTTATAAGGTTTATATAAAGTCAAAGTTATTGAGAGGCAGCTTACCAATGCCGCAGTTGATCCCTGAGTACCCCTCGTAACAAGAACACACGTAGCTCCCATTAACGACACTACAATCTCCCTGGTTCTGGCATGGAACACTAAGACAATTGTCTCCTACAGACAAAATATAAATAATAACAAAAATCAATTCTGAGCAACATCCAAGTGATTAAAATTAAAATTAAATTAAGAAATTAAGAAATTAAAAAATTAAAAACTAAAAAATTTAAAAATTTAAAAATTTAAAAATTTACAATTTAAAAAATTTAAAAATTTAAAATTTAAAAAATTTAAAAATTGGAGAAATTGCAAAAGGTCAGACCACTGCAATGTAGCAGCTTAGATCTGTAATCAAAATGACACTTATCATTTTAGAGCCGAAAAAATGATAAAAAAGTTCAAATAAGTGGTAGATTAGATTCTTGCATCTATTAAATCACGCATTATTTATTTATTTCTCAGCATTATTCACACAACCATCTCTCACACAAACTCTGCATTTCGTTGTGGGTGAAAAATGCGTACAAGAAACGTGCAGATTATTGTTATTTTGCTTGTGCTGGAGTGCAAAATTTTACATTCCTCTGATTACAGTGAGGTTGTCATCAGTGCAGTGTGCAAAATTGTGAAGAGGAATTGAAGAAAATGAAATTACTATAAGAAAAAGACATAATTTCTTTCCATTTACTGAATTACTTTACATATTTTGAAAATAGTTTTTCAAAATGGCAATAAAGTATATTGAATAGATTAAGAATATATTAAGAATAAATCTCATAAAATATCCTTTTGAAGTAAGAAAGTATTTATTGGATTTGATGATCAAGCTGGCTTATAACATGCATATAATCCTGTAAGGAGAGATGCAAAGCAACAAATTACAATAAGAAACTTTTCAATTATGATATTTGCGGAGATAATTTCAATGCATTGTGTTCTGGAGCAATACCTCTGAGAAAGTTTTTTTTATATTTTTTATGAGAAAAATTGGTCCTAAGATGGATAAAATTATAGTTATCAATAAAATACTGATCCAATTCTGCAATGATGAAGAGAATATCTGGTAACTTTTGAAGCTGCAACGGGTAGGGTTGAATAGGAGGGGAAAGGGAAGAGGTGAGCATAGTGAGAATAGGGTCGCTTAACATCAGACTTGTAGCAAGTCCGTACTGGTAATCGTATACACATTGAATGGTTGCATTAAATAATTTTGATTGAATATTAATCTCATGTTAACATGTTGTACAAAGGAAAGTACACATGAACAATAAAACAGAGTTGGAACAATGGTTGTTTTGTATGTAAAATAATCCTTTTTGCATATCCATTACAATGAATAATATTGTTTTATTAGTAATAATCAGTCATACTAATTTCACAGTTGTCACCGAGCCAGCCAATTGGACAGTCACAGCTCGCTGTTGAGCCATCCACAGAGTTAACACAACTCCCCGAGTTTAAGCACGGATTGTCGACCAGGCAGGCATCCTTAACTGTCCATAGAAAAAGGCGGAGAAATAGAACGATTTTAAACATATAGGAAAGTAGGATATGATGCAAAATATATATTTACAAAAAAAATACTCGAAGACATTGTTTGTAATTTAATATCTTAATTATAAAATCTTTGCAAAAGATCTTAATTAATTTTCACTGAAACAAAAAGTGTAAAAAAATAATTCCCTGTCAAGACCTCTGAGGAACCAGAAAGAATCAAAAAGTAAACATAAACTCGATAGCTCAGTACCCTAGTACTGTAAACTGTTTTGGCTTGGTGACATAACTTTTAACCTTTATCACATTGACGACCCTCCAGTGGCGAATGTTGTGGTCAGGGGATGGGATCTACAGGAAGGGGTAACCCCCCCCCTCCCCACTGCTCTCAAACTAAGGTCAAAAACTCACTTTTTTCTTTCTTAGGAATTTCACTGCAAATCTATATTATTTGTAAAATTATCCCTTCGTATATATTTATATATATTTTTATATTAATATTAAAGCTGCGTCATTTTTATTCTTCATATTCATATTTTAAGGATTTTGTCATTTTGTTGTCATTGTTAAGCGCTCTTGAATATGCTTAAGCATGAAAAGAGCGCTATATAAATTTGGTAAATAATAATAATAATAAAAACTTACTTCGGTTTTTTAAATGTAAGCTTTTTGCACCGACTTCAGCCTTAACCAGTTTAATACTGAGCAATCTTACTTGGAAACTTACTTGAGGAATTCCTTAATAATTATTTACCATTCCGACAGCGTTTACCGCCGTAACCATCTTGGCAAATGCAGGTGAATTGATGTTCGTTTGAGAGGCAGACTGCATTATTCAAACAGGGATTAGACAAACATGGATCAACTGCAAAAGAAGACGAACAAAATATTTGTGACAAAAGTTACTAATGTTACAGACTTAAATTACAAGTACATCCGGACATTAAGGAATTACAAGTATATCCGGACATTAAGGAATTACAGTTTATCCTAGGGCAAAGGCACTTTATCTCCATTGCATGTCTTCACCCAGGTGTAAATATGGTAACTTGTAAATATAGTTGCATGTGCCTGTTTGTGGCTGCACCCTATGGGAAGTCCCCCCTCCCAGGGGACACATAGATGTGGCACACTCTAGTTCCCCCATTGTTTGAATTGTGCACACTTTGGTGTGTGGGTGTGACTAGTTACCAATGACCAGGGATTAAGTTGTAAAGTCATGTGAGAGGTACTTGGCCTCAAACAAGACTGTAAACCTTCAACTGTAACGTTAACACTATAATCAGCACCACTGAACTTTGAAAACATTCTATAGTGTGTCATCCAGCTTGTACAACCAATGACTTACCAACGGTACAATTGCTCCCTAACCAACCAAGACCACAGACACATGTAAAAGTGGACCCATCATCAGAGTTTTGGCAAGTGGCTCCATTCTGACATGTATTCGATAAGAAACAGGCATCTGTCACTGTTGCAGAAAGGAAGAAAATACAACATAAAAAGGGGCAAAATAGCCTGACAAAGTAAATCAAGAAATAAAGCAGAAGTAAATGAAAAGCATCAGGGTTTTCTCTTTTTTTTTTTTTGGTTCTTTGAATTCAAAAGCAAATTTTGGCTAGGAACAGAATTTCCAACCAGTTGCTGCAGGATTGCAACTCTCATGCTCGACCAACAGAGCTATATATCCAACTAGTAGTTAGGAGCAGTCCCTGTTAAGTAATGCAAACATATCGGAAGACACATTCATTCACGAAACTTAGGCACTAACTTCACCCAAATTTAAGCTGAGCCACCCAATCGTGAACTTTACCAGTAGTTTGTTAAAACCCCAGCTAGACATATTAAAAGACTCTTTCCACCTACCAATGCTGCATGTAGGACCTCCATATCCAGTGGTGCAGTTACACAAGAATTTTTCATCGACGACGTTGGCACAGTCACCAAGATTTTGACATGGCTGGGAGAGGCAGGGATCCACTGTGATCAAGACAATACAGAGATTAGCACGAGGCCTTAGAGTACTTGACATTAAGATGGCAAAATGGTACCGAAAATTGTAATATAACTGAAAGTAATGAGCACCCGATTAATGTACAATTGTCAACTGTGAACACACCTTTCTGTGACTACCGGATATATTTTTATACCCACTTAGTGTAACTAAGAAGCAATTGAAGATTAAAGAGATTTTACTTCAACTTATACTGAGATTGAGGTTCCTCTTTCATTCTTTTCTTTTTCTTCCTTTCTTCTTTTCTTCCATTTTTCTTAGTTCTTTACTTAATTCTTTTTTGTAAGTTATTTGTGTACTCTATGTACAGGGAGTGTATCACTAGATAAGCCCACAAGGGTTTCTTGAT
>JAAAKB020257654.1:0-10357 GCA_010014835.2 Apostichopus leukothele | reverse complement strand
CTCCCAATGAACAGTTGCCGTGGTAATATCACAAACAACCAACTGCAATTTGTTACATTTTCCTGAAAGAGAATTCAGCTGAGGGATTATTTGTCCTTAAGCATATATATCAAATATATCAGTTTGTCTTATGAATATACATTAATTCTAAACCAGCAATGTCTTGGAAATATACATAAGCTTGTAACCAGCTCTGTCCTCAAGCATATATATCAACCATATATCAGGCTTATCAGCTGTTTCTTATGAAGATACATTAGTTCTAAACCAGCACAGTCTTGGAAATATACATAAGCATGAAACCAGCTCTGTCCTTAATATCAACCATATATCAGCTTTGTCTTATGAATATACATTAGTTCTAAACCAGCATTGTCTTAGGTATATATACATATCAGGTGTTCTACACTAGCCTTATCTTATGAATATTCAACTACTGTAGTTACAGACCAGCTTTTGTCTTATGAACATTTACTAATTCTACACCAGCCTTGTATTATAAACACACATTCGCTCAATACCTGGTCCACCAAATAATACACATCCAAGCTCGCAAATATCAATAGGAAATGATATTGTCTGTGATGGATAAATGTGAAGGAAACGCATTCCTTCGTCCTTCCGACAAATTCTTGCAACAAGTATTTATAACCCAAAGTGTACAGTACCGGTCACCTTTCTGTGCCACATTTACATGTAGACAGGGTGGTGGGGGTACCCCTGGACACAAGTGACTGTATTACCTACCAAGAGCGACCCTGATGCCCCGTCCGGTCAACGCTCTGATCACATGATCGGAGAGGGGTATCTCAGGGGCGAGAGTAACGATGGCTACATTCTGCAGTACGTGATACATATTCATCACATCGTTAAAGCCGTCTTCAGCAAAGGATCTGATTAGATCTGAAGGATGGGCACCCCTCTTCTCTTTACTGATGAATGGACCTTCCAGATGAAGGCCTGGAGGTAAGAGGGGCAAAAAAAAAAATGTGAGGTATGGAAATAGGCTAGGCTGTGTAGGAGCTACAGAGACAGGCTAAGGTGTAATGACGTTGAATTGTCTGACTTTTGACTGAAACTAGAAGCCCATCTTTTTGAATAACACATAAACTGCAACTTAACCGATAATAATATCATTTTTATTGACCCACGCACCCCATCCCGTGTCTGTCAACAGTTTCTCTAACTTTGATCATCAACGATTTCACTCAATTGTTGAAAATTGAGGTTCAGACACTTTTCTGATACAAGTTAGGCTTCAGATTGAGAAAAAAAAAGATAAAAAAAAAAGCAGAGTCCGGTTTAAACATATTTGATAATTTATCCCCACTATATAAATGGTTCCCACGTATTTTAAACAAAATGAAAAATTTCACACTTTTTTCCAGACCAGAACAGCTCTTTTGTTTAAATATGAAGCCTGCAGAATAAATGATGACCTAAATCTTAAGCTAAAATTCTGCCTAACTCACCCTATAAATATTGTAATGTTGTTATAAACTCACCCAACACTTTGGCCCCACTACTCTGTTTATCATCGCAAAGTCTTGAATATTGCGTACTTACCTACATTGAAGAAGAAATCAATTGAAACACAGATAAAGCATACACATATGTGATGCAGAATTGCACAAGTGAAGGACTAGCACTAGAGATGCACTAATACATGTTAACTCACTTGAGTCACTGCCCCAATTTTAGACCCTAAATTTGTTGCTTTGTAATTAATTAATGAGTTCACCAAGGAGTAGCGGTATTAATATTATTTCTTTGGCCATTGGTATTTTGATCCTCTTCGAGTTAAAGGAATATTGCAGTGGTTGAAGTTGATAGCTTCACAAACTTGTTGGATATTTAACTTTTTTCATATAAATATAAAGCTGCATCTTTAGTTCAAATCAAAATCCTCATAGAATTTTGTATCGCAAAGATGGCAAAGAACTCTTTCAAATTTGTTGGTATTTTGTGCATCTGGCCACAGCGGAGAGAACGAATGTTATTTTAGGGCAATTCAGCTGAAATTGTCTTTGTATTCATTTTTTTTTAAATATTTCCAGTCATGACTTTACACACAGGAATATAAATATTTCTACCCAAAAATAGTTGTGCATTTCATCAAATACAGAGAAGAGAGTAAACATTGCAAAATTTATCACATTTCAAGGATGAAATCAACAATCTTGACTAAAATAAAAAATTCTTTAATAATGTTCAATAATGAATAATGTTCACAAACTTTGTAAGAAATTGTAAATTTTTTCATCAATTTTCTACATATCAAATTGGATATCAATAGCACCAAGTAATTTTCAGTTTACAGCATTGTTTTAGTTTACAAATTTTGAAAGAAAGTATTGTGACTAAGGTACGGTTAAAGCACTGGTGATTCTAATCGCTGATTAAACCCAAAGACAATACTGAAAGCACTGAGAATTAATTTAACTAACATTTTAATGAGGAGCAGTTCGTAAATATTCACTTTATATGAACAGTCTTGAAATAAAAAAACTGCTAAACTAAATAAAAAGTGAGCAAGAAATTCAACTTGCTATCATTTCGGTGATGTCAAAATATCAATGTTCGAGTTTTTAGTAACCGGAGGGCGGTGTGCACTTTTCATACAAAATGTGAGAAGATTGAACAGAACAGTGGTATTGATTATTAAACTTCAGTTTTATTGAAACACAATTAACACCGAATTCTGTGAGACATGGTTATTTTTATATGTTTTTTTTTTATTTGTTAAGCCTCATATCCACTGTTCATGGGATTGCCCATAAGATTTTATTATAAATATTTTTTTTACCTTTTTGTAAGTCTCACGACTCGAGGTTATAATTGTTGGACAGAAAGCGGTCACTCCGTGGGCAAGAATCTTTTTGGCGACTAAGCATATTGAATCTTTGATGTCTGTTGTAGCAGAAGAAAAGTCAAACCCAAAACCACCTGAAAAAAATTAGAAAAGAACAGACTAGAAAAGATAAGACTAGATTATAAAATAGATTAGATGATAAAAACCAGAAAGCCAGTTAGCTTTTGTGATTCCTTGCCATACATTTGCTCAAAATGCCAAATACTTATCTGACTAATGTAGAGCAAGTGAGTTAAATTTGTCCAAGAATTAAGTGAGAACCAGAAAAGAATACACATTTTCAGCTCTTTATTTGTAGCAATCCCTTGTGGGCATCAACCATTTTAATCCACTCTCAAGGATTTTACAATATATAATTTATTTTTTATTCCAAAATGTTTCAAAATCCAGAAAGAACAGTCTTCCTATGTGAAATATAGACACATAGTTTGTATGATTAATAGGACTATTTCTGTTACCAATTTTAAGCTAGCAAATCAGCTCTGCAACCTTGAAACCATCCCTTCAATAATTGTTATTGATTAATGAGAGCTCTACATGACATCGTTTTATACACTGTGAAATATTTTCACAACTTACTGCCAAAGAAGTCATCTGGTATAACTCATAGAGAAAATGGTCAATTTTGAGATCATTTGAGATAACCTGTTGAAGCTCAGATGTGAAAACTGATAAGGGCTGGTAAGTGTGTTAAAGCAAGACTATCAGCTCTTTGAAGCAGATTTCATTTCCTGGATGACTGTATGTTTTGTTGAAGACCTATAGCACCCTTTCACAAAACTGAAGTTGACCATACTATCTTCACCAAAGAAACTCATAGCATTGGAGAATTCAAAGGCTAATTCTAGCTTTAATTTTGGGGTTATCATGTTTGAAAGGTTGTTCAGACTTTGACACCTGATGACCTCATGTGACGTTTGACCTCTACCAATTTCAATATAGTTCTTGTACTCACCACGCTGGATTTGCATACCAAGTATGAAATTCACCAGAGATGTACTTTCTGAGTTATCGTATTTACAAAGTTTTCAGACTTTGGCCTCTGTTGACCCCAAATGACCATTCAACTTCACAGAAAAGAAAAGAGTTCTCGTACTCAATAAGATGGATCCACATACCAAGTATGAAGTTAATCCACCATAAACTATTTGAGTTATGGTGTTTACAAGCAAGTGTCATTTACACACACACACGACATCACCATCGCTTAGATTCACAATTATGCTAAAACTGATAAGAGTGTTGGTATTGATTTTCATTAGGGCAAAAGTTTGCGTAATTAACAACATGTATTCATGAAGTACAAGTAGCATAAAGGAAACACGCCTGTGCTATTAAGAGGATCTCTAAATCAATGATTTTCACCAACGAAACTGAAAGTTTAATTTTTGATGTAAAATTTTTGTCATGCAAAAAAAAGAAAAAAGAACTGTTAAAATCCATAACCTTTCAAACGATACTGTAGCCAAGATGGTTTATTACAATATTTTGAATGTTTCTAAAGATAATTTGGAATGAGCAAGGAAGGTTGTTTTGTGTGTGTGTTGCTAGAATGGAATATGAACCATTGTCCTATTTATAAATATTTATATTTATACTGGAAATAAATAAAAAAATGAAATGAAACCACAGGCCTACCAGTGGAACTAATAATCAGCTGCTACCAGTTGGTGGTGATCCCTACATAACCGTTTCTCTACCAGGGGTGCATACCACAAGCCATGGTATCTTGCATACAGTGTAACCAGAAATAACAAACCCTATATAGGGATCGCTAACTAAGTGCTAGATAACTCACAATTTCTAATTATGAAGTCCCTGGTTTGAATCCTGTTACTAGCCAAATGCTTCTTTGATTTTCAATTTGAATCTCATAAATCAACCTAACAAGCATAGGAAGAGAGAATTTGTGCAACTAGCACTTGGAGAGGACATGAAAGACACATCCAGTCCTGGAAAAACCTAGTAGCAAAAGTGGCATATGCTACAGGCCCTGTATTTCCAAGGGCCCCGCGCTAAATCCTTGCAAGCTATCAATATCGGATTCAGTGATTCTATACTTGCTCTATTACTATAGTACTATACTGCCTGCAATTTCATGAACCACTGGGTGTTAAATGTTAGCAAATTATCACCTTCAAATTGGGGTTATTATTTTTAACAGTAATTCATGGGAGTGTAGTATCTATGTGATACATATATGACCCATAAATACAAAGGTATTTGAAACTGAAGTCATATCCATAGAGAAAAGATGAAAACAAAAAATGGACCCGCCATAGCTGAATGCTACGGGCCCTGCACTAGCTTAATCCCGCCGTGTTAACATTTGTTGTTTGTAATTTCATATCTTAGACTTTCAAACTATTGAGTAAAAACAATACATTTTGGTGAAATACTGCAGGCCCCTTAAATTAATTAGATCTGGATATAATATTAGGTTACCAATTTAAAACTTTTATTTGCTTCCATTTGACCAACAAGTTATCAGTCTAAAAAAAAAAAAAATCTAAAACTTCAGGAACTCTCAAAGTCTAGTTATGAAATGTCACCTTTGATTTACCATACACACATTACAGTTGACAATGTTGCCTCTTTGTATAAAAACCATATATCTATCTCTGTTTAAAACACACTATTAAAATATTGCCCTAACCACCCAACCAGTCATGTTAACATATTCGTTTCAATTCATGCACAAGACAAACCAACATCTGAACTGCTCTACCATTCTTCTGCAATTTCGAAAAAAATTGTCTTTCAACATTTCACAATCTGGTCTACCATATGCTATTATCTATAGCAATAGCCATCTTGAGTCCAACTGTACATAGCTACACTTGTTGTCAATGAACATGTTGTATACAGTTGTTAATAGGCTGTAGCTTATGTCAATGACTTTCTTGTCAAAAGCCATGTAGAGTCCAGCTGTCAATAACTAGAGTTTATATCAATGGCCAAGTTGAGTCGAGCTGTTAATAACTATAGTTTGTATCAAAAGCGATGTAGAGTCCAGCTGTTCATAACTATAGTTTATATCAAAGGCCATGTTGGGTCTAGCTGTTACAGCTGTATTTTTTTATCAATGATGTTCAGTCCAACTGTAATGGCAATTCTTCTAATAGAAGGCCATGTTGAGTCCAGTTTTTAAATAGGCTGTAATTTATATCAATGACCATCTTGTGTCCAGGCTTTATCGACCTTTCCATATCAGTGGACATTCCAGCATTCAATAGTCTTCAGACCTGATCACCAGGTGGCCATATTTGCTATGCTCTGTTGAAGTTTTCTTTCACGACCATTTGCAAATGAAAAAACGCTCTAGAGTTCAAACTGACAAAGTCCTAATGCTTCTTGATGTGTCGACTGTGAAGAGTCATTCTTTACAGTTGATCTCCCACGCGTAGCTTCTTTTGTTCATCGACATAGTCGGACGGGAAATAGAAGAGAACGGATGGGTGTTGATTCTTACCGGACTCAGCATTTCAGACATTACTTTCAAGTCCTTTTCGGTGATCAGTCCAAACAGTTCTACAGCCTTCAAGCCCTTGAGACCCTTCAAACAATCCATCCTGTCAAGAAAAATGAAATATATATATTTATAATCTGGGGGAGAGAATAAGTAGGACAGAATTGCTGGAAGATCTACAAAAATGTCAGCCTTGCAACTAACTTGAGATTTTCAGGTTGAGAGGGACTTGAGAAGAAGGTTAAGAGAGGGATTTGACAAGTAGGTTAAGTTATGTGCTTTTTGCAATGGTATCTAGGCTAAATACAAATAATTTGCTGAAGAACTCTCTCAAGCACAGGATAACTCTACTGTAGGGTAAAACATAGCTGCAACATTACAGTTAATACCAGTATGGTTATTAATACTATTCCCAGGTTTAAATTACCAGTTGGCTAAGAGATATTCTTCTCAACACTCTACAAATGGTTTGAACATCAAATAGTACAGCACAAATTTGAAACTGTGGTGTATGATCTGCTGGGAGGTAAATGACAGACGTATGTTCAGGTTCAAAGTTGCGATATGAATATTTCTACTCACAATTGCATAGGATTTGGGATTCTGTAGCACCGGCTCAATGCCAGGTGTTGAAGGCCCGATAAAGTTTCCAGATCAACAAAGATACTGCCGGTCAAGCTGGACCCATCGCTGAGATCTAACTCGATCAGACTTTGGCAACGTGCAACTAATATTTCAACGTCTGTGAAGAGGGGAAAATATGAAGAAGGAAACTTTACAATGAGACTGGAACACAGGTTCAACAAAAATCAACTCAAATACATTTTGCCACATCAGGTATCATATTCACATATTGCTTATATACAGTAATGCTGTGTTCTCTTTGCCATATGTTTCATTTTGAGGAGTCGCATATGGGTTATCTCTTTGGAAGTTATTTAAAATTTGTAGTCCCACCAGATGGATGCCAACAATGTGAGCAATTTATCGAGGCTACTGAGCATTATCACTGCAGAGAATTTTACAAAAGAACGTGCCGTTACCATGACAGCTGTACAAATCCACCAGATGCAGTTTACAATACAAGCAGGGAAAAGAAAGGATGGCTTTATGGTGGGTGAAATCATGTTTAGGGTCACATGGTGGGATTAATCCAAGATTTAAATCTTGTACACTGTATTTGCAGTGGGCAATAAATTTGCATATGTTGGACTCAAACATACACATTTGGTCACATTTAGGATATCTGCATTTGTTATTACTTGTAGCAACCATAGGTTTACTATACAAAGTTGTGCTGGGTTAAAATGTTTACAATTTATTCTAATGAGAGGTTATACAATGAAAAGCAGCTTTTTGAGGTTGGTAGGAAAGTTTATCAAACATGATTATTTCTTTCGACACAATTGCAAATAACCAAACAAAGACATCCTTCTAAATCTTTTTTTCCCAACAAATGAGTGTACCTGAGTGGGTACTTGATGAATTTGAAACCATCCAAACGTTTTTTTTTGGTCAGACACTTTTCATAGTTGTATATTATGACAAATGTGAAAATAAATTTTTAATTTTGAAAAAAACATCATTACGTTTGCTTCAATACCTGAAATAAACCTTGACTACACCAATTACTGAGTTACTTTGTTATGGGATTTTACTACCTACTAGCACTGACATATTCATCAATTTCAATTCAAAAACTCAACCTCTTTATTTGAGTTTTATGCTAACCTTCATCTCGTAGACTCTCTCTGCATCCACCAATGTTCAGCTTCTCCAAACTCTGTGGTAAGACCTCGACCAGAGATCTGACAACTTTTCGGCTCAGATTTAACCAGGCCAAGTTGAGACTTTTTAATCTAAAATATAGATTGAAAGTTTGTATTTGATTAACTTAGGAAATAAAATATAAAACACACAAGTTATTATGTAATATTATGCTGAATGATATCATATTCGGACAAGTCTTCTACCTCGCGAGTGTGAATGAGCTTTACATCGGGAATATTTCCTTAACAGAATAAGATTTATCTGAGCTGTTTTGGGGAACATGTCTGTGACAGTTATCTCTATCACATAGAGCAATAATGATGGGAAGGGTTTGTGTCTCCTGGCTGTGGAAGGTGGATGTGACAAGGGGTCAGGTGGGGGTGCACAAACAGATACCTCTATCACATAGAGTAAGATGAGGAGGGTTTGTGTCTTGTTTAGGTGATGAAACCATGGACACGAAAGTGTTTCATGGTCTTCTTTGAGAGAGATGTCAGTATCAAATCACCTTTGACACTTCGCGAGAGATAATTGGAGTTCATCGTCATCTATCTCCTGACACATACACAAGTTGAGTTCTTCGAGTTCTCTCTGCGCACCGATGGAGGTCAGCATTCCCTCGGTGACCGTGCAACTCTCCAGGCTGAGTTTCCTCAGGTTCGTACACTTGGACAGTATTTCTTGCAGAAGTTTCGGTCTGCTGTTACACATAGACAGATCCAGGTATTGCAAGGTGAGATGAATCTCGTCTGGAATCTGGCTGAAATTACTGCAAAAAGAAAGGGCGACCGAAAGACAGATGATGAGGAGGTGCTCAATTTTTACTCGTGCTGCAACAGCTACTCTAACATAAATTACACCACGGTGACCACACCAGAACGAGGATATGGTGAGATTTATAGTTAAGCTCTATAGACACAATGCATGACCACACCCTGCATCAATCTAATCCTGACAATTTCAGAAGAATGAATAACCACAAATGTTTTTCTTTCAAATGGCAGGTCTATTGATGACGAGAATTTCTATCATCTGAAATCTGCTGGAGTAATTAATTTTCTACAGGAACACATGATGAAATTCGGTTTAATAAATTTATGCAAATTGTATCGTGCCCTCATCTTGTGTGCAGAGGTGCAAATGTCTTGCTCGTTATTATATTTGTATATATGCTAGCAAATCAAGCAATTACGTAGATCAACCAATTCGTTTGACTTTCAGACTGATATTACATTACAGTGAAGTTTTATAGGTTTAAGTACTGTAGTATTTGTACTATGATTAAAGGCAAATGTCTAAGGAGGGTGCAATGTTTGGCAGAATATCGCACTATCTGAAGCCGAACCAACTGCACTAAATAGGAACGTTTTCTACTATGTTACCACATGACAGCATTAACTGGCAAATTCCATCTAACTCCAGGATTTCTCAATTTAAAATTACCAGGGACAGACAGACCCAGAATCTCACTTCACCTAGCTTGGACAATGTGCACGGACAGGACGGTATAATGCTCAGGCCTGCAATGCTGCATCATGGAATAATTAATAATATCCGTATTTTGGGTAGCAGTTTGAAGATTCTGAAATTGTCTCTCTAATAACATACTACTGTACCTCTGTACAAAACTGCTGTATATCTTTGAATTGGTATAGCACATTGCCCATATTTTTCATAGCATTTTGCGATGCGGTACGTGATAAACTAATGCCCTGTGCTTGCTGATTAATGCAGAACCGCAGGCCGACTTCTGTATCTGGCCACCGTTGTAACCTTTGGTGTGCTGGATTTGGGCTACTGGCCACCAATGGTGACCTACGGTGTGCTAGATTTGGGCTACTGGCCACCAATGGTGACCTATGGTGTGCTAGATTTTGGCTGCTGGCCACCAATGGTGACCTATGGTGTGCTAGATTTAGGCTGCTGGCCACCAGCTGAGAAATCCATCATATGAAAATGCGAAGAAAGAAAAAATATGTTACAAAAACAGTGTTTAAGTTACTTACTTTTCAAATAATGATCCTATTATCGTACTTCTGGCAAGTTTGGCAGCATTTCCAGTTCGAAGGAGGATCGGGCCCAGCGTCCCAGATACAAACTTCTTTTCACTGAGATCAACTCTCTTCCAAAGGAATTCATCCATACTGTTGGTGGAAATGAAAAGAAAATGTTTGGGTTTGAAGTAAAAGTAGATACATCTGATGAGGATTTGGTTTCTCCTTTAAACTTGTCAAGTTAAATGATTT
>JAAAKB020257633.1:0-10358 GCA_010014835.2 Apostichopus leukothele | reverse complement strand
ATGTAGGTTAAAAGATAAAAAAAGGTGAAAGAAATATAATGTGAAGTGAAGTTGATGGGGAGGGGGGGTAGGGGGAAAGGGGGGGGGGGGAGTGTGAGGGGGGAAGGGATCTACATTTTGAATCGAGTAATGAGTTCAGTAAATATAGATATCCAAGTAAATGTGGGAGAGGTTATAGGAAGTAACATAATAGAGAGTTTGACAGCTAAAGTTGAAATACACACTAGGGTAGTAACTGGGTTCAAATGTAAACAAATGTAAACAAATGTAAACAAATGTAAAAAGTAAACAATCAAGTAGGGAGACATCAGAGTGTAAGGAGGGGGATGGAGGTGGGGACAAGGGAATGGGGTTTCATTATTGACATGTGTAGGTGACATTATAAGGATCAAAGAAACAGACAGACGAAAAGTCAGGCTTAATTAAAAAAGGCAGAAGATTTTAACCGGACCTGAAAAAAAAGAAAAACAAAATGGAACACATTTCTGCACTTATCAGGTATAATGCAAGCCATCAAGGCTGCCTATGCTGAGCACAGGCTCTGCCTACCCTACACATTGCTCAATTGGGGTACTGTATTAGTGAGATATCTGTTCCCTCCTACCCTAGTGTACTCCAACTATTAAGTTTCTCTCTGACCCTCATTGAAATTAATTGAACACACTTGGCTGTCCTAAATCATATAACATTGCAGTTAGACCAATTTTTTCACATACAGAAGAAGTCAAAATGCTGTGAAAATGTTCTGGTTTAATTTTGCATAGTGATTAATGTTGGATACAAGTTTAAATACGGGTGGCAAAATTTTCTAGAAATAGAGTGTCAATTTCTTGCTGATTAATATTCATGTGTGAAAAATATTGATGGATATCCTAAATTTTATCAATTTGAAGTTTATTTTGTGATTATAGTAATTGATATTATCTTACTGAAATTTTATTTAAAAAAAAACAAAAAAATAAGGCAATTATGCAAAAAGGCTTGCTTTCTAAAAACCCCCCAAAAGGTGTTCAAAAGCAAGTCATTGATAAACACAAGAGAGGGCAGTATAACAAAAGACAAAACAACTCGACTGTACTATAATGTAGTTTCTTTCTTTTCTGTTAATATCCTGGATGACTTCTTTATTTTTTTTATTGACAATAACAGATACAAACGCTGACATTCTGTTTCCTTACTATCAGCATGGTTTCTCCTCTATAAACTTTGAATCAGTGTATAGAGTGGTTGCCATGATACAGTAGGTGCCCCAAAGTTTCCACTATTTACAAGAGTGTCTTCGATCAGCAAGTGAAAGTTTTTGTAAGAATCAATCAAAATCCAGGGGTTCAGTTTGTTTTATGGACCAGCTCTGTCTACATGTACTACTACTACTGCTACTATTCTGTGCTATTATAAACACCACTGAACACATACTGTATGTATTGCTAGGTGCCAGGAGAACACATGTACAGTACTTAGATAGATTGTGATAATTAAGCCACCTAACCTATATCTAATTAATTAATTTAGCTAATTAATGTGGGTGTACGACTGGATCATTCACTATCGTACTTATTTATATAGTAGGTTCATGTGAGGCACGGTCACTCATATTGGTTGAGACCATTAGACGAAGGGCTGGTGATTATTGCTTAGGTCATCGTGTATTAGTTGTTGGTTGGTTTATACGCACATACTTCTGGAGATTATAACTAAGTAGGTGTATGGTTGGTCAAGGATATTGCTGGACGCTAGATGTATGGTGGGTCGCTTTAATGTACAAAGATAAGACAGGTGTTTGTAATAGTATATCATATCACATCTTGAAGTACACAATTACTAGATGCATGGTGGGTCATTCAGTTCTAGTAAGACAGGTGTATGTTACGTTGGTCACTTATACTGGGCGAGACCGCTGGACACTAGTACTAGGGGTGTGGAACATGGGTTACTCAGTATTTACTAGGACTTCCGGTGTATGTTGGCCGAGTGACTCATACTTTACTAATGGACACAATTACTCTGTGTATCACGGGTCACTCGGTTCCTGTAAGACAGGTGTACGATTTGGTCACTCTTTCTGTGTGAGACAGCTGGACATAATTCACTTGGTGTATATATGGACATGGGTCACACACTAGGAGAGACCTGTGTATATAACAGGCCACTGATATCATATACGTATATTGACACCATTAGGTATGTTATATTGATTACTGATATTTTATACATAGCAGTTATGAGAGAAACCGTTAATTGTCTAAATATATATGCTACAAGGTACATATATATGTTGGTTGATATGTACTGTTTTAGTGGCCGAATTACTGGGTGTTTGGGGATGTCACACAGTTTATTTATATGTCAATCTCTACAGACCTACTGGCCCTAACTTGACTACATGTAATTTAACAGTAAACCTGCTATCCTAACGTCACATCTTCCTTCATAACTATCTTGATCTCTCTTTGACACTTTGATTTGTTTCCTTGGACATCAAGTCTTAGGAACATTTTGAATGACTGGTTTCACTGCAGCTTGCATAGAAAGGTTGAAAAACCTCTTGAAGTATATTTACTCTGAATTAACCGTTAATGTCCATTGGAGATATTTGTTTGAGTTGTGCATCCATCTAACGATGTACATGACCAAAGTTAACTGCTCTGCAAATCTGTTCAAGTGTGTTAGCATTAAGATTGTCCCAGGGCTAGCTAGGACATCATTTCAGAATGGCACCCTAGATCCATTCACATCAAACAAATTGGGGGGAGAGGAAAACACTGCCGGACGTTTCCTGCGAACATGTTCGGAGATAACGGCCGGAAAATGTCAAGTGCCTTATAACTCTATAAAACGAGTTTGGCCTGTGTTTGAATTTCCCTTTCACGTTCAACAAGTGTCAAGCTTTTAGTCGGATATGCAAAAAGACGGTAAAATGCTGTCCGCCTCGGAGAGTCATTTGTTATAGACGAGAACTATATTATAGGCAGGTAATGGAACAAAATGGAAGATTGTCACATCCTGCGTGCCATTATTAGAGGATAGCCCGTTGATTATCATGCCATTTGCGACTTCTCACCAGATATGAGATCTTGAGAGAGAAGCATAAAATTAAAAAAAAAAAAAATGATAAATCACGTTTAGAGATGAACATGTATAGTAGGTTAAGTAATCACTGCCAACTTGCTGCACAATATATTTGACAAGCATTTTACTAATAATATAGTGAGCAATTATTGCTCCCCCCCCCTCATTTTTCTTTCTTTTATTCACTTTATTTTAGCTTTCTGAACTATATATAAGGAATGTACAGTAATATTAAAGGAAGCAACAGCTATCGAGGTAATCAATTGCTTATTGATCGATCTTGAAGGAAAAGTAGGTTGGAAATTTCAAGATTGAACCAGCTTTCTGGCTGTGTTTATATACCTATAACTTCATTATATCCCATGTGTGCAGCCTATAGATTAATCATGAAACGAATGTTGTAAACACAGTCGGGGGAAAAAATTCAAGTATTCTAAGTTGCTTCATGTGAGATGAATCTCCAAATGTTTGTCATGTTTAAATAACTCATATATCTTTGTCAGTTCTAGAGATATTTAGTTCAAGAAGTAAAGACACTGATAATTAACTTGATTATAATTAAGCTGACAGTTAATTATCCTGTGGACAGGTCTACTTTATTGAAAGAGTCTATTGAAATAAAAGAAAGGGTTTGTTTGGAGAAGGGGGGGGGGGGTGGAAGAATGGTGGCATTTTGTAGAACAGGGAACAAGTATGACCTACAGATATGGAAACCAATAGAATTTTGTAGTTTCATTTTTCCATAAATAGATGATATAGCATGGGCAGTATCACGGTATATATATTAAATTATATTTGATATTAGTGAAATAATATGATAAGGCAATAACAATGAAGCATAAATTAATACCAATTATTGCCCCGCCTAAAAAAAACAACACAAAAACACAATCTCACTAAGTATGCATTAATTCAAAAACTGGGGGATATATTTAAATGATCGATTTCATTTCACTCGGAATAGATTTAAAGGTGAATTTAGATATATATAAATTAATACCATTTATTGCCCCCTCCCCTAAAAAAACAACACAATCTCACTAAGTATGCATTAATTCAAAACTGGGGGATATTTAAATGATCGATTTCATACCACTCGGAATAGATTTAATGGTGAATTTAGATATATTTATAAAGGTCAGAACAACTCTCAAATTTGCATAATTCACTGGAATAGACAGTAACTTTTAAGACAGCTAATCAATTGGCTGAGCCTGATGAACCCCGTTCCACATATTGCATTTTAATTATGCGCATATATATGACATGTCGTCATGTACGTGATGTGACTTGCTGAAGCATCTATTTCGTATTCAGGTTGTATCTTTTGAGTTACTTCAATCAAGCGGTATAATTTTTACTTTTTATCCGACATCTCTTTGGATTATAAACTTGGAGAGCTATATGTCGTCACAACGGTACTGCTGTTTCTAATTATCTACTTCGAAAAAGGTTTTTGAAAATTTTGATGGAGCTCACAAAATTTCATGTGTGGGCTTTTTCATCATATATGCCATTTAAATTGCAAACCTCTGAAAGTCTATATACCCTGTGCTTTTCATGGTACCTGCGTGCATGGTGTACGAGATTTGAATGGCCTTGTAATCTTTTGTGGTATTACCATTCATATGGTATTAAAGATGTAGCTTTAATTCATCAGAAATTTGATGAAATCAGTTCTAGCAATTTCTTGCTAAATCAAGTTGGCCAGGTCATTGCATGCCTGCACCTACATAGTGTATTAACCCTATATGTTGTATGTGTATTAAAGTTAGTTCAATGATTCTGTTATAATCCTGGGGAAAGATCTCATATAAGCTTCAAGGTGACGAAAAAAGCACATCGAGATGGCTTCAATGTTTTTGCGATGTATAAAAGCCAATTTATTATTATTTTCTGTATGATGGATGGTCAATAGTAGATAGTGTCATAAGCATAGAAGTCACATCACAATAGTGAATAATTGAATAGAAATACTACATTATGTATGTTACCTACATATAGAGAGCAGAATGAATAGTTAATGACTTCACTGACATTTAGACAAACTGCATGGTACAGTATGCTCCAATTATTTATTACACTGTTTGGACTTCTGTAAAACGTCAAAAAAACCCATTCATGTGGGAATATGTAGCTTGGATATCATGGCTCTTTGGAGGCTGCATGATGTAGGGGCAAATCCATCTTAACCTTAATGCAGAATTTAAAGATGAGCATGCATGCATGCACTATTGCAACACAAGCTTACAAGTACTAACGTGCATAACAGTGTAGCCTACACTGCAGTAAACTGCATGCTGAATATACCATATGCTGGCTGCATGCTATTCACAGTTGTAGCAGGGAGCTTCCATAACAACTCCCTGATTGAAGAGTGTAGTATATAAGGTCTCTGTTACAATATCATCTTGTGGATTTTACCATGCTAATGGACTTTATAGACAGCAAAGTGTACAGTATTTAATTGTGTGCATGCATATGTTCCAAATTATTGCAAATAGTAGCACCAGTAGTATAAAACACCTCAAAATATTGCAATCGTAATTATACATAAGCTAGATATGTTTAATTATACCTATAACGCAAAGCAAACTGCACATTAATACATGTATGTATAGTTATGCTTGTGCAAGTAATCTGCAAGTTAATTGTCTGTATATGAAATGATACATTTAATGGCAGGCCAGCAGCTGTGTGAACACAAACGGCCTTCCACTTGATCGTTTACTTCATTGTTGCTTCTCCATATAATGGTATGCCACATGATGCTATGTACTATAAATCAACTAGACCATAGCGCCTTGTATGTCTATATAAATCTTTGTATATATGTTTGCAAAATTGGACATGCATGTCCTTTGAACAGCTGGTTAGGTTGTCTTAGGCGCCGTCTATTTCTTTTTGCATCACTAGGTTTAAATGTTAGTTATTAAAGTAGCAGTATAATGTGTAGGCCGTGAATGATAAATCCTGAAACTTTAACCAAATCAAAACAAATCAAACATCCTTCTTGCATATATCTGCAATCGGCGTAAAACATCTTAGGTAAGCAATCTGCAGGAATTATTTAGGCCTTTAAAAATATGGCATGAAGATCTCGTTAATCATTTTCTTTTCTTGTCGAAATATATCAACAATGATAGCTGCTCCTTCAAGCGCATCTAGCAACCTGTACACATTTGCCACTGTCTTTTGAGATCACTGGTGTGATGTAGTCAGAAGAAGATGAACAATAATGGGAGTTTGAAAACTAAAAAGTGTAACGGTTATGAGAGCTGTAATTTGTTTCTTCGTGTGACAGTGTCCCTTTAAGTTTACTGAATAACAGTATCGGTACATTTTAATCTCAGGAATCCGTTATTTATACTCCTTTGTTTACACCTGACTCAATCGTAACAATAGAGAAAGGTGTCGTGATTATAACTGGGGAAATAAACATGTATAAACAGGATACAGATAGGGCGGTGGTCGTATATAGGCTCTAATTACAGCTTGTATAGTGTATGCGCTGATAGGACAGCTTGTATAGTGTATGTGCTGATAGGACAGCGTGTATAGTGTATCTGCTGATAGGACAGCTTGAATAGTGTATGTGCTGATAGGACAGCTTGAATAGTGTATGTGCTGATAGGACAGCTTGAATAGTGTATGCACTGATAGGACAGCTTGTATAGTGTATGTGATGATAGGACAGCTTGCGGGTCTTTTTGTTTTTGGTTCACCACTGTGCATGCCTGGGCATCGTATTAATAGAGCTGATCGTGTCGGCTAGCTGGCAGTGTCCTTTCTGTGTATAGAGTTATTAATTCTCTAGTTGGCTCACTTTATC
The DNA here is from genome assembly GCA_010014835.2 of Apostichopus leukothele. Classification (NCBI taxonomy): domain Eukaryota; kingdom Metazoa; phylum Echinodermata; class Holothuroidea; order Aspidochirotida; family Stichopodidae; genus Apostichopus; species Apostichopus leukothele. The sequence continues at coordinate 3,457 of JAAAKB020257633.1, read as the reverse complement.
TTCTACAGTATTGGTCTCCTCAAATTTTGCTGGTAGGTTTTAGCACTTTGTTCACGGCTTTGCGCTAGCTTTAAATATCGTACAGTGTACCTGACAATGTAGGCGCCATTCTTTTCTTCCCCATGATGGTTGAAATTACCTACAGCACTCAGTGTATGTACCACTATACTGTAAGAGGATTGGAACAGTGTCTTGGTTAACGAGTCAATGTAATAATTCTATGGCTCGATCTGTAGCATATCTGATCATGTCTGGTTATAGGTCAATGGTTTTACAGTCCCGGGTGATCTTTCCAAAGAAACGATTGTCCTAGAAAGTGATATTTTCTTGTCGATAATTACGCAAGGACGGCTGCAAGCAATTAAACTTCTCTCGGAATTTTCATATTTCATAATTTCATAATTTTCATAAACGGAATATAGGAGGTGAGCAATTAAACATGGTGACAGAGGTACACATCATGTTTCAACGTTTAGGCCGTCGTCGATAACCTCTGACCCTTGGCATTACGCGTCAAGTAAAAACATTGACATAAAAACCAAACGATATTTACACAACATGTACTACACAGTACTTAATTTTAACAACCTCTTTGAGATTTATTGTGCATTTACATACACATATATCTATATTTATATATAAAACTATAAATATGCTTTCGGAGCCCGTGGGAAAACATCAATCACTAGAATTTGACTGCAAATTATTAGTAAAATGTAGCCATGCTATAGTAGCTAGAAGAAAATTATTGCTGGCGATGAGGTGGAGCCAAAAAAAAATAGAAGGCAAAGCTAACCCTGATGACCAGATAAATAGTAGTAAGTTGCTGGTTAAAGTTTTCCCAAACTTATCTATAAATTGAGTGTTTCAAGGTAACTTTTCAGGAGCTTTCCATGATCTTCTAAATTATTCACAGACATGGAGGATCTTGTTACGTTAAAAAACACGCTGTCTGTAATTATGAGGGAAAATACATAAATTTTGAAAGCAGCAGCAGAAAAAAAAAATCCTTCAATTAATTTTTTTTTTTACAGTGACCACCATTAGTTATAAATTTGACTCGTAGCATATTTTCTTTTACTACGGCATAAAGTCTCTGATATCTTTCAACGGTCGAGTCAACTTTATACATATGAGGGCTCTTCAACATGATGTCTCGTCCATATTGTATTGTGTCATGTCATATTGTATCATATCATATAACATAAATATTTGCTAATTAAAGTACTTAATTTATAGTTGTTTGTTTATTATCCTGCCGATGAGTATTAACACTTATTCGCATAAAATATCTTAATGTCAACTTAACCATATATAATGCTACACTCCAGCGATTCCTCTGGTTTAGTGGGGGCGGGGCTGGGGGGGGGGGAGACTTACATGGTTCATGAATTACGTTTACTGATTACTGTCACAGATTTCAGTTTGTGGCTAAAAAGTACCTTGTTAAGTTTGATTTTCTGTTGGATTACTATAATATCACATTTACAGAAAGCTACTTCATGTAACTTACATCTTTCTTTCCTTCTTTCAAGTTAATGCAACAAGTTTGAAATATTTCAGTTTTATGTAGATGTTATATGTTGTATGTTTTAAATGTTATACAAAACTGGTACATGTAAAAGTGTCCGATCTACAAAATGTTGAGAATTTTAAAGTCCATCCCACATTAATTACATGTTTGTTAACCCACTTTACATGTGTTGAAAGAATCTGGACCGGTGTCTTCATTTAAATTTGATCCACTGAAGTCGTAGTCCACATTTACCTCTGTAAACGTGCCCAAATTGCAGTCACTTCCCTGCCAGATGCAACAAGCTATAATTTGACGCAGCTTTTTCGTTTATAGTGCTTGATCTGCATTTTCAATCCAAATGACTGCATGGTTTTTACTCAAAATACAACAAGATCTGGTCTAAAGTTTAGAAGAGAAAGAAAACGCTTCACTGCGATAAGTCACCTGATGGCTAGACAAGCAATAACGAAGGGCAATGTTAATGAATGGTGATAATCAGATGATGTTTACAAATTTACAAAAATTACATTTCAAAATGTTCCAAAATCTGAAAAATTCAAAACCCAAATGGACTAAATAGATTCATCTGTACATAGTATTTTTGCAGAGAGATATTCCTAAACAACATTCCACCTGCACAAACTGCTCCAATTAAATGTAAAAACCTTTTAATAACTATTGACTGACATTAATTAATTCTACATCATTTGGAATTGAAAGCCAAGTAATTTAGCTTAATGAAATTAATTTGTTCTTTCTTTCTCTCATTTCTCCTATGCCTCATTAACTCTAAAACAAGCTGATGATTTTTAATTGGCAGGTTTCCATTAGGATCATTCTAGCATTCAAAATTAGTTGGATCAATTTTTTCATCTCCTAGCTCTTGAAGGAAACATATTTTAACGGAGCCTATTTTCTTTCTCTCTCACCATCTTGTTTCAGGATCCCAGGAGCAAACATAAGTTTAAGCAGCACACATACAGTAGTCCAACATTTTGCGACCACTGCGGCTCCTTGCTATATGGACTTTACCACCAGGGCATGCAATGTGGCTGTGAGTATTCTTGAGTTTATTATGTCAGGGCATGATGTTGCCTTTGATGCCCCTACCGCTTGTCCGAATGCCCTTAAAGAGGACACAAACATTATGCATCTTTGCGAGGAATGGTAAAGATGTTGACGTCTGGTTCTACAAACGATAACATGAACCATTCCTGTTTTCTGTGGTTTAGGTTTCTGCGTACGTGTTACACTTTGGAATCAAACGCTTTGGTGCGTTTTTCCAATCTGTAACAATCCCCTTGGTGCCCTTTGAATGCTGAAAAAATTGCAGTGGTAAATACCATGCAATTTCAGTGTAAATACAAGGCTATTTCTAACTTACTTGCCCCCCCCCCACAAAAAAAAAGTTGCCTTGCCCCTCACTGTAACCTTAATTCTCATGGCAATATTATGGAAGATTACTCCCCATGTACTGATGCAAATGCAATAACAAGACTATAACAACGTCATGCATACTCAATTGCTGCATGCTGCGACTTTGGTGTGTGTTTCATTATTAGAACTGCCAGAATGTATAGGTCATATATCCTACCATACTAACATCACTGCTTACCTGTCTCCTCCTATTCATACTGTGATCTACCCCTGCAGCCTAAGAACTGGTAACATTTCTTGCACTGCGCCCCCAATGAACCTCTCTCTCAAAAAAAGAACACTGCCCTGATCCTCCTTCCGAATCTACCATTCAGAAGTCTCCACTGGTATTTTCAGCCAATTGTTTTATATGCCTGGTTTTTTAATTCTTAGTGGACTCTTTTGAAGCCAGAAAGAAGTACGGGTAGTATCCTCGCTGGTTAATACCCAAACCAGTGAGATTTGGGGATTATGACTTGCATTAACAAAGCTGCATGAGGACGGGGAGGGTGAGGGGAGGGAGGG
>JAAAKB020257622.1:0-10359 GCA_010014835.2 Apostichopus leukothele | reverse complement strand
AAATTGTTTAGATAACAAGATAAAATCTTATCAAAAATCAGAAAAATGTTGGATTGATCAGTTGCTTTAACTGAGCAATTGCCCCTGGCTCCATCCCATGTGCTTATAGTGTAACCTGTCTGAAAATTGTCATTCAGAACACTAGACATGGCTTGCTTGTGACCTAAAATTTCCCCAATTCATGTCATTCATTTAGACGCTGGGTGTTTTCCGCGAATACTATGGTGATTTGCTTGTGGCCTCCTTACAGTAACACCTCTCGTTGCAGAGCCTTGGTCTCCGCAGAGCCAAATATACGGCTCTGGGTCTCCGTGGTATATAGTGCCCTCTATTGTGTCCTCTGTATATACGTATGCCTCGCCCGGGAACTCTCTGCTCGGACACCAACAGAGGAAATTACGATATACAGAAGAACGTACATGGCTTTATATTGGAGTGTGGTACTGGCTTGGTGATATGGGTATCAATATTATCATACTGGATTTCCCAAGTAGGCCTAACGTCATAATTAATAGTAATATATCTGGTCTTCTTTGCGGTTGAAACTTCCCTCGAACATAGCTATAGACATGTACGGCTACAGCTTTGCGTCGATAACAGAGCTGTATATACGACTCTGGTCGATAATAGAGTTCCTAGGAACACTGTCGATAAATTCTAAGGGCGCCCTCTACTTATAAAATATTGCCTTTTCATATGTTGATATATGTAGATATCTTTGTAACTTGTTCCGTCCGGGTATTGCTTCGTCATTGCCCCCCCCCCCCCCGCCGCCTTGTGTTTTATAATGGAGTGAACGGTGATGTTTATAGGTAGTCCCAAAAGCAAGGTTTTGTTAAGAAATGCTGTGGGTGAGGTTGAAAAAACGGAGGGGGAGGTGGGGGGGGGGGAGAGGGAAGGATACACCCGGAGTGATGGTCAAATTCTTCCCAGGCTGAATGCAAAAATCCCCCGATTGATAGCTATTTCTCCCCCGACTGACGTTCGGAGGTGGAGAAGGGGGCTTGAAGGTTCCCGGCCCCTTTGTGCACGCCACTGACCTATGTTCAATCTACAACAAGTATTTTACTACCACCCTCAACTTTTTTTTCTTTGTCGTCAGCACTTTATTGTCTAAAGGGAATGTTATATTAACACTCCCCGATGACTGAGAATGGTTTGCAGGATACGAACATCCCGAAAACTACAATTGAAAGCTTTCAGCAATTTTAGCAATCTAAAATTGATAGCTCTTGGCGCACTGCATGATTACCTTAAAACTATACTTCAGTTCAAACTTACTATAGGTATTCAGTTTATCGTTTTCCATTTTTGTCAAGAAAATTATCAGTTTTCGTATCTTACTGGTACATTTTCTTTCCATAGGTCCCAAAAGGATTCAGTGATGTATTCCACAAATTTCTGTGATGTTTTCCACTGATCTCTACCACAGAAATTTCTACTTATTTGTATAAATTTCTGTGATCTCCACGCATGGATTGGAAGCGCCGACGTATCTGATATACCACTGATGTGCGGAGATACCAATTTGTTTTCCTCTGTGGTCTGAGGTTGTGACCTGGCCTATTCCTACATCATTACACAGTGGCGGATGTGGAATGAAGATCCTCCGGATACAACATAGGTTTGAAGCTAGCAGCCATTAAGAACAGACCATAACAGCCGCTATTAGTGTATACCTTAGCGTTGCGAACGGTTGGATACTGTGGTTAGTACGCATAAACGAAAGACACCAACTCCACAGTATATTGTAGAGGATACAGAGTCCAAAACAGTAACAGTGTAGAGCTAAGACATTCCACTTTCATCAGGTATATATTTAGCTTTGGAAAATAAATCAATTTGAGACCAACTTAACCTCCAATAATTGACCGATAAATTTACATGCAGTTATGCACATAAAAATACTGAAAATATGATACCTTTATGGAGAAAGGTAATTTGAGAGCCCATAATACAACCATAGCAAAGTCGAAATCTGTCTCTTTCTGGTGGCATAAGTCAATTATCAGTGTCAAAGCTGGACTTAGTGAGAAATGACCATAAACAATGTGATCCCATCTGATTAGCATTGATAAATCACAAGTTAATCTGTGATTTCGACTGAACTACCAACAAGGGAATTTCACTATCGGTAACAAAACTTATTTCTTGACCAAAAATGACCGTAAAAATGTTACCGCTATTCAAATTCGAAAAACTCCCTAAATTAGAGCAAAATATTCATCCCCATTTAAATTTGTTAATAATTTGAGTTATGGAGACATTTGAGGGTCGGAAAAAATACCAGAAGAAAGATGAGACCCTCCTCTTTTACATGGTATAGGTCACCTATCTGCAACAAAAATTCCCATAAAATGTTACCTCTATGTCAAATCCGAAAACATCTTAAATTGGATATAAAAAGCCTCAATGCATTGTTATTTTCAAAATCTAATAAGTCAAGTTATGAAGAGATTTTAGAGGCAGAATATTATCAGGAGAAAGACAAGACTCTCCTCTTTTACATGGCATGAGATTACTATTCTGGCCTCTCAAATACCTCCATAACTGAAATTATTAAAAATTAAAAAAATAATGCACATTTTTGAGGATTTTTGCTCGAATTTAGGATGTTACATTCTTCTGGTACTACTCCGGTCTCTCAAATCCCTCCATTTCGGGTTATTCAATTTAAAAACGAAAGAAATAGAACCAACAACTGCTTGCTCGATAAGTTGCCCATTTGCCCATGTGGCTTCTGTTGTGGTACACCGTTGGCGTGCTATAGTGTCCTTTTCGTTATTATCTGCTGTTAGTGGCTGCTATTGTTCCATGCTACTCTTGGTTGCTAGTTTCCGACAGGCGAATACTATTGTGTGTAACACTATGTATCGTTAGTCTAGCGAGATGTCCTGCTGGGAAAGACATGCCACGATTTGTTCTTGAAGTTATGTGTGTTGTGATGAAAGCTATAACGAGTGGGTTTTGTGATCGAAGTTCCCGAGGTTGCTTTTGAACTAATTCAGTCCTTGGTGAAACCTCACTGTCTAACACTTAAGTTAGGCTAAGGTCTAGTCTCAGACAGAGCCTAGTCTAGTAATAGTCTAACACTACAACCAGATACACATCTTCGTAAGTTGTTCAGCTTGTTTACAGTAACGTTAGGCCTATCAATCTCGGCAGGAGATTTGCTATAGGCCTACAAGAACGTAGCCTATGGCATGGAAATCTGCATACATTGTATTAATAAGTACTATATATTTCCCTATTTAGGCTAATGTAGTAGTGTTTGATAAGTACAGGACTCGGCCTGGGCCTATATACTTGGCTAGACTGACTTCGCACATGCGTCAAAGTTTACTGTATAATTCTGCTAAATAGGTGAAATAATCCACGAAAATATCTCAATATGAAATTTCTGTTTCTTAGTTTCACTGTGGAAACTTTAGCCATTTTTGTTTGTAGATTAAGATTGCTATTGAAAAAGTACAGTATTTTCAATTTGCCAAACGATCACAGCAATTAATTAACAATGGCCATCAGTGCAGCTACATGTAATTTGTAAACACAGTATGTGAATTAAGGCGATATGCGACGTTACCGTACCTCTCCACAGAAGCGTAGCCAGCATTCCATTGTTAGGGGGGGGCAAGCTTTTCTTAAGGGGGGGGCAACCCGTGATGGTTGATGGTAGGAATTACCAAGAAATTATTGGCGCTTATTCTGTAGGACGTTATTGATCAACGGTCTCCGTATGTGGGTATGATGAAGGCCCAAAATGTGTAATATCTTGGTCTGATTACCAAGTTCTGACCTTACATGGAGTATGAACATGAGCCCTGAGGTATGAATACTTGTGATTAGAACTCGACAAAGTGTAAAAGAGAAGTATTTTGAATACATCACTGGATTTCATTTGGAAGGGCAAGACTGTAGCACAAAGCAAATTTGGGGGGCATTGCCCCCCCCCCCTGGCCCCCCTCTGGCTACGCCACTGGCATGGGGTGACAATTTGTTTTAGACTCAAATAGAATCATTGTTAAGTTTTAATGCTCTTTTAAGTAGTTCTATTTGGTGAAAAATCTTAGAAACACAAGTACACAGTTCGTTAACTCACATTGAGGAATTCCCTGCTGCGGTGTACTACTGTAGCATCCATGAATTATAACCAATCATCATATTTTCACTTGGAATAGTCCAGGGAAAAGTTTTGAATGGTTGGGGAAGCTTTTGAATTATGTTTGCTGATATAAGATCAAACTTTACCTTATTTTGTTCGGAGCAAGTTTAAAAATGTCCCAGCAGAGCCAAAGGCAATCATTCATTAATTTGCTAATCAACACAGTAAATGATTGATAAAGAAAATACTTCACAAAATAAATTGACAAAAAAAATGAGACTGATAAGTTCACACTTGAAAGATTTATAAATAAGATTCAATTAAATTTATGACCATAATTTTGTGAAATTAAGGAAACTTCATAACTGCTTAAATTGTTTGATCAAATTAATATGGAGAAAGACTGAACAGACTCAAAAATCTTCAGGTTTAGAAAAGATCAAATTCTATTCACTTTGACATGTGCAAGAATTCTCACATACATAGCTAACATTCCCCCAAGCTACATAATTTCATCAGGTTTGGCCTTTTTTATCAACAAATCCAGCTCTTGGAATATGACTTAAAGTCAAGTGTTTTACTACACTACAATGCTTCTTGCTTGTATCTATATAATGTATCTTTCATGTGAACTGCCTGCGAATATAATGATTTGGTAAGAAATAAAGTACATGAAATCCCTTAACTGTACTGGTTTGGCAATTTATGATGGAGGATACACTTACCTGTCTCCATTCTACAAATGCACTTCCTCATCTACCAAATCTACTTAACTCATTCACTCTTCATGACAAGTACTATGTAAATTTGTTCAATGTTGCAGACCACAATGCATATTAATGTCAAAATTCTGTGTTTTCTTCATCCATGCATTTGTTAGACTAGGTAGTCCAGTCACTTTGATTAATAGATCTGTACAATTTGACGGGGTATATGAAAGTAACCTGCATATGATCGTTATTAATAAGTTTTGACATGAACATGATCTAACTTTTCCGAATAAATTTCTACAATTCAGAGTCCTATTCCTACAAACATCTTGTGCATTACAAAACTGCTGTCATAGCAGAGGAAATGTCCTTATTTGGTCAATGAAAAGAGGTTGGAAAAACTTAAAAGTTTAGCTCAATAATTAAATGCCATGTTGGGATGCACTTTGTTTTAACACATATTCCACTATATTATACTGCTATAGAAATTGAATTGCAGATCATCCTCTTGCAAAAAAAAAAAGAAGATACATACGTTATTTTTATGAGTTATACATATCAGGCTGATATTAAGAAACTTTAATAGTGATAACAAATCACTGGATTGTTTTGAGAAAACTATGGACGAAAAACAAACAGACCGAGAGACAACGAGAGCACTTATGAATATAAATCTTTAAAACCCTTGGGATGAATTGCCTATGGTTACTTCATACCAGCACTGCATGGTGGTTTGAAATCAGTGTTATGTAATACTATGCAGCAGAATGTCTACGATGCTTTTAGGCAAACATCAGAGGCAGGAAAAGAGAGAGAGGGAAGGCGACAAGATGCAATATTATGGAATCCTTCCCCTGGCAGGGAAATAAGAATTTCTCATGGATATGATAAATTATTTCATCAAGTTTGTATAATGCGAGGCACCATACCACTCACGGTTTAATAGCAAAACAGTGGCTTGGATATTAAGTATTGAATTATCCTAGATAGGAGAAATTGAACAAATTTGGAGAAGAATATTGTGCAAATTTTTAATTGAACTCTTAGGATGTTTCAATCTATATCTTGACGTTCGGTCATAGCTTCTATTATGCAGGACCTACCCTTTGGAATGAACTTCCTGCCTCTATGCATTCCATTGACAGCCCGAACTTGTTCATGTCCAAGCTCAAAATGCACTTCTTTCTTATTGCTTTCAGCTAATTGCACTTTGTTCTAATTTACTGTAAAGTGCGTTAGAATGCTTGGCGGTTTTTACACTTTATAAATGTAGCATTAGTGAAGACTGTAATGCAAAAAGTTTCTTAAAAGTGACATTGCTGTGGAAAACTGAAGGAACTGTACGCTGATGCTCTTGCATATTCTGAAAGAAACCTAACGAGAACAAAATTGGCAAACAACCAATTTCCATTGAATTAGACAGGAACTTCCCAGAGTAGCATAATTGCATCTTGCCTAAAGGCATCTCGGATTGATCTGTAGGTACAGTGCATTCGTGTGTACACTCTCTTTTCATCATATAGTTCACACAATAATTATTTGGATAAACCATTTACTGCGCTGTCTAGTTTAGTGCTTTCATTTTCTCACTGCTATTTATACATTGATTTACAAACTGTTCAGATCCTACTTTCCTCAGGGAGATTGCGAAGGCTCCCAGCTTTTCCTTGATACTTTACTAAAAAAATTTTTTTTTTTTTACAAAAAGCAATAATGGCATGAAATTGTCAAATTACTTGATGGTGTTATATTGAGGAGCAAAATTCATGACCTGGGCAAATTATAGCTAATATGTGATACAGAAATACTTGGTTAACAAGGCGTTAAGTTATGGCATCTGGGGAGGGAGACGAGGGGGAGACTGGAGAGATAAAGAGGACCTACAGTATGTTGATGGATGGTTAAAGGTTAATTAAATCAGTACTGCAAAGTCACATATTGGTCACCCATAATCAAAGCTCCAAAACATTTGATTGCCTCTCTAATAGCATACAACTAGTTACTGAACCCAAGACATATAGTTTTGTCTATACTAATAATGCATAATTGATGTGAATAATATGAGAATAAAAAAAGGACTTACAATTATAAACTTTTAGAAATCTTTAGCCGGCTAATATTTGCAGGCCATACTTATAATACTTAAAGACCCACTACAAGCTACGTATCAACTCACATGAAATAAGAGTTAAATTTTAAGATTCTTTTGGATACGCTATACTGTGGCATAAACTTCCCAATCCTCAATGCATGGTAACGAGGAGCAAACACACAAATATAATAAAGAGTAAAAGAAAAAAAAGGAAAACAATGTACTGTACATTAATTATAACAACATCTAATCATGGAGCAGACCGTCTACTGTCAAACGCTAATGGCAAAATACCAGTACATTACAAACTAAATTAGATATCGGTTAATTTCAATTTAGCTTCAGGTCAGTGCTTAAAAAGGGGTTGAGAAGAAGCATGTCTATAACGAGGCTTGCTTGATGAGTATATATGAGGTATATCTTATTTTAGAATCCTTTGGTTATTTTGTCTTCGTTTCATTTCATTTAGTTATCGCCACTACAAACATAAAAGTATCTATAGACAGTAGTGTCAAAGATTAAGAAAAATATAAAAATATAAATATTAGTTTTTCTTTTTTGAAGGGAGGGGGGTGGGTACCTGCAGCCTTTGTGCTCTTTGATAACATTGTGTTTCAAATATTGTATTTTAATTATTATAATGGCTAGGTTTAGTTTTCAGTTGTAGTGTTACCTTCTTCTTTTGTATTATTTAGTTTTTAATTTTTAGTGTAATAGCGCCACATCATGTTTCATAGAATTGTTGCACTTTATATTTTATTTTTATTATTATTATTATTATTATTACAAGTATTGTATCTTTTGGCAAGATATGAAGATTGCATAAGTTTCCATTGGCTTTAACTTATTCAGACCATTTAGTGCAAGACACAGTTAAGTGCTTCATATGCTTCCATCCTTCCCATACATGAAATGAAACAGACAAACATAAACAAAGAGATTATCAAAGAATTTAAGGCAAAACAAAATACAAGTTACTGCATACATACGGTATATACTTTATCAGCACTTTATTTGTCAAACTTTACTAGACAAATTCAAAAAGTTTTACGACCTGGATTGGATTTACTTCTTTGTCTCATTTTAGACCATGACAAGGGGCTGAGAAAAAACATGACAAATAATGATATGCTTTCATGACTATGATGAGAGACAACATATTATGCTTGGGTTGACAAAAACATGATAACTTTAAGGATCCATTTCAGCGAACCATCCATGCATCATACACATAAACCACCGAGTGCGACCAACCGTGATAATAGAAATTTCCGCGAACAGAAATAAAGCAGATAATGAACGGGTGTACATGAGAAACTTGACTACGTTCTATTATATATTTTCTTCACAAATCTATGTCGTCTACAACATCAAACATTTCAGAACATGGATTTGGATTATGGCCAATTAACCAGAGGATGTACTGTACTAGGTCACATGACATAATGTACAATGATGTTCACAACCTCTGCTAAAGTGCATTATCACATTAGCAAGTTGACAGTTTTGACCATGGAAATCATTATTCTGCTAGAAAGTTCATCATTTCACTTACAGATGGCTTCGAGTTTCATTTGCAATGCATGAACTTGATGAAAAAGAGGTGATGGATTTTAAAAGTGACACGTCAGAGAAAGTTGAGCGAACCTGAAGTGTCCAAAATGTAATGCAAATGTTGTGTATTTTAGTGTTCCGTATGGGGATCCTGTTGGAAACTTGTTTAACTCAATAACATTTATAAACAAAAGGGGGAAATAACATGAAAAAAAGGCTGCAGTGGAAACCTGTACAAGTAAACCTAGTAACTTATTACTTTCTATGGATTGAAAAATTACGTCTCTGTATCTGGACAGTTACATATGACAAACTTTTAGAAAAGGGAAATATTTACTTGACGTTTAAAATTCTATGTCTACAGATGAACTATAGATATTGAATCGATGTTCCTTTGGACAAACTTGATGCTACAAAAGTAATAAAGAGTACCAAGGTGTGTCAATGACATAATTTGATTGGGCCATTGCTACACGACTGACACACCACCAATCTGTTTAAATGACATCGGAAAGAAAGCAGATCAGTAAGAGTGTCTGCAGCCTTTATTCTCTGGTAAAACTAAAATGTTGAAAGTTTTGGTTGTCACAAGAAGTGGTAATTGAATGAATTATCACTGTAAACAAATACATTATTGGCGTCTCAAGGTTTTCAAGAAGAATTGAGTCATTTTGTTTTCTCATGAGACGTGGCAATTTTCATGTCCTTATCATGGACCTACAGTACTGTCCCTTAAAAATCTTGTAACATATACAGAGCTCTTTATGTTCTAACATAAGGAAGTATTTGGTAATTTAGTGTCCACGCATTGCTTAAATAACTCAAGCTAATTAACCAACTGACTTAATTCTCTGCAAATTAAGTTAAGTGGATTTTTGTTACTGACAGTCTTTCAGTCCAAAGGTTATGTTGGCTTGACAGACTTTGATTGGATGTTTGGCCTACAATTAGGCTTTGACCACTGGTACTGTAGATTCAGCCCAGATTATCCCAAACGTTATTTATTAGATCCCTAAAATACCTTTATTTTGTATGATATGACCAGACTAATGGAACTTTGTTCAATGCATGGACAAATCGGGAGATAGAACTACAGTATGATGGACCCCAATTACTCTAATAATACACCTAGGTAATAGGCCAAGGTGCTGATTGTGTCCTAATTATCAGAATGTATTAATTAATTTAATGAACCTACTTTGCAAATAGGCCTTCACAATTTAATTGTTATTGGACCAATGAGCATTCCAAGCATTTAAGGAAGTAACAAGCTATAAAGTAGAACTTTGTGTACGTTGAGATTGATATTTCTTATGTTTTGGCTACTAAAATCCAACAAAGTGGTTCATTAATTAGAATCATGCAAGTTAAATTCAAGTAATGTAGCAAAAGTACCAAATTGTGAAAATTTTGATCAATGTTTTGCATGTTAAGTGGCAAAATGTTGTGAATTCAATTAATTTATTAATTACTCCCTCCTTTATACAGTAAGGTGCATTGCTTTGATGGAAAAATGTAACCTGTTTTTGTTTTTGTTTATTAATACTGCAATTGTACTGTATCTATTTGAATATATGTTTGGTAGTGTATTTGGTAAATTTACAAAGTTAAAATGGACAGTCTATTCTAATGATGTAACTGGTCATCAATAAGACAGATCTCTCAGAACAGTATTACCCAAAAATAATTTCCTTGAAAATATTTCACTAAAGTGACAGCCCTCCCAGTGGTCACTTGTCATATTGGGACAAATGACAATTAATAGCATTACATTGATTTTTAAATACTTGTATGTATTAAGTATAGTCAGTATTGCGAATTTCGGGAACACTGCGAAGTTCGGACACCCCTAAGAAATACACGATTTCACCATGACAACCTACAGGAAGAGCCAAATTTCA
>JAAAKB020257611.1:0-10359 GCA_010014835.2 Apostichopus leukothele | reverse complement strand
AGGTGATTAAGGAAAACATTTAATGCTGATGTTAATAAACAACATAGCCCTCAAGAGTATACTCCATTTTCTGCAATATTCAATGTAGTGGTAAAAGTAGTATCACCAATATGGCACTTTTAAGTTTGTTATCAACAAACAAACGGCTTTAAAAACATCCTGCAGTCACGTAAAGAGTACGGCCTCGTTTGATGCACGTGTAGGCAGAGGCGGGGCGAGGAGAAGGGGGGTTGGTGAGAGGGGGGGGGGAGGTGGACAGAGACTTTGAAGACGATTCGCTACCATTTGGAAACTTTTGAATATATGAGAACTGGTAATGCTGCTGACTTGTAATATATCCACCATATATCGACCTCCCGTATAATATATTTTTTTAATATATATTGCTGATCCTTTTCAGCGAAATGCCTTTGTAGCCGGCCAAAACGCAGTGACCAGTTATAAATATATTTAGGTTTGGGAAAGTTACAAGTGGCACCTTCCCATGAGGGTAGGGTCGGTTTACTCTAAGATCGTGGGGACAACTTGAAAAGGCGGAACATATAAAGGCAAAATGGTGTGTTTTCTATGCACATGGACGTTGTATTAATATCAATGGGATTACTAAAACTTAAAGAAGAATGTAAAATTATATAAAAGGTTGTAACTTACATATCTCGGGGTTCTTACATCTTATAACGACTGCACTGAATTTATTGGAAAATAAGATACTTATCAGTACCAACGAAATGAAAACAAAATCGCGGCGCGGGTCGACCAAATACGACCTTGGGAATCTTCTAGGGCGGTTCACTTAGCTGAGGACGTCTCTGGGGTAGGGTGGCTCTCTGGATAGCTTGCGACTCGGGGAAGTAACCTCTTGGGGCGTCTCGGTTTCGGTCTCTATGAGGGACTGTTCATCACTGGGATTGGGTCATCGCAGGGTTCCCTTCCGATGCCAAACAAGGATGTAGAATTCAAATGGGGATTTATAGTTCCATCACATCAGAAAATTAGTAAAGCAAATTATAGGGTTGCCAGATATTAGCACAGGATGAAATATAAGTCTGCCTCTATGGTTACAGCTTCGGGTGATAATTTTTATTAAATATGAAATCTCCATGTAAAACAGTTACAGGTGTTTACTAAAATAAAACATCCATTTGTAAAACAAGCTCCAGGTATACACTAAACTTCTATAAAAACTCCATGGGTAAATAGCTGCAAGTGTCCACTTAATTTATAATTAATTTAATACTGGTCCTCTACTCTAATACTGGCGAAGTTAGTCTAAGAAAATAATTATGATGTCAAACCTAATCCTTCCTCTTTTCTCCTCTTTTAACTATTAAAAACTCGGCTTCAGTATATTTTCTTAACTTTGTCCCTCTACCATCATACCCTATTCATTCCATCCCATAATTCCTAAAATACATCCCATGATTCCTTAAATACATCCCATAATATTAAGAATACATCCCATAATAATAAGAAAATATCCCATAATATTAGTACAAGGCAACTCACACATAACCACCTTAAACCAATCATACACAAAGGTTGGTTCATTGAATATTCATAATTTAGCCTTTGTCTCAACTTTCCCGCTTCAACTGTAGACCAGCTTGCCCTTCACTTTCTGGTATCTGAGTTACAGTGACCAACCAGCTGTCAATTAATACTTCATTTACCAGAGACATTACTTAACTTATAAATGGGTTTGGTGTCCTTAGGTACATTTTAAACTAAACATCTACCAAAAACATTCCTATCTAACCAAAACAAAGCTATTAAACTGTCTATTTTTACCAACAGTTCTAAAAAGAGATAGACTCTTGGAGCCATTCCTAGAAAATGGGACCACACAAAACAATTACTTAGTTTAAGAAAAAGACAGGTCACACAGGGCCACCTGACCACTACACCTGGTTACACCTCCACTTTATGTTTAACGTATCAACTGGTTTCCTTTGGTGTCTTTTCATGCACAATAAGGTACTTAAAGACATTAGGAAACCTTAATGGTTGTACTTTCAGTTATGAAAGGAAATGTGAAGCTCTGATCGCATTGCAAATAGGTAGTTTGTTTCTGTAACTGTAAGTACTTCCTTGACGAGGACAACATACAATGTTAAACGGAAAGTTAATAAATTACAGCCATGTTCATAATTTATGACTTGTTATGCTAGTAAATTCACAGCTTTACCTAAATCACTACATTAATACTGATTAGTTACTTATAGAACGACTTTTTATAAAGCATAAAACAATGTTTTTCATAGAGAAGCTAAAGTAAATCAGAGTAATACCTAACCATTAATTAATGAGGATATGTTGCATAAAAATTTCGCCAACACACGGACGGAGCTGAAGTTGTCCTTTAACGTTGAAGAATCGCCTTGCAAGATCGTTTCAGGTGAGAGCGTTTCCTTCATTATTACCATATATGGCATTGTAGTTAATCTACATCAGAACACAATGTTAGCACAATAATGGCAATACCATTGTGAAGTAAATGCAGTCATTTACATATTCAAGGGTGCACGGAATTCACATAAAATGTTACGATCGAGTTATTAAATAGTCAAGTCTGTGGGGATCAATTTTTCGTGAATTTGTAATATTGCTTTCATTGAAAAGAAGAAAAGAAAAAAGAGTGTTAGCTAAAGTTGTTTTATGTCATATTTTACGTTACGCTTAATTGAAAATGATTAGTCTGCTGTATATTCTGATAAAACCAAGGCACTGACAACGTTATGCAAACATTAGTAAACAGTTTACATGAAATCACATTGAAATATATATCAAGAAGAGCATTGCTGAAAGAAATAGGTTTTATGAAGGATTTTCTGGCATAACCAGTGACGCAAGAGCCCACTACAACTGCAAGAATTCTGTATTTTGGAGTAGCAAAAGGCTTGTGTTCCAACATGCTGCAAGGTTCTTCCTAAAAACGTGCGCAACGTAACCCACCACAGCAACAACAAAAAAAAATGACGGAGAAGCATCGTGGGTCTAATAACGATGCACTTATGATTTAGACCTGGCATCTTTTACTCAGTGTCATATAGATGTCTGTAATTCTTACATATTTAGGTTAAGCAATTACAAAATGCATCTATATAGCCTATCTTACGTTTTTATACAACATATTGATGAATATGTGGGCATTTTCTATATAAGTATCTTAGCTAAGATACCTATTATGGCGCAGTGGTATGATATGCATCTGAACTTCAGGTTTAATGAGGGACACTACATGAGTTACAGATACTATCCTTTGTTGTAACACGAATAGAATAAATATATTAAGAAAGGTCTAGAAAGGATAATGTGGGTATATATTTCTTTCATTCTTTCCATTGAATACAACCACTTAACAGTTGGGCTGGATCGTGATGATTTGAAGCCTCCATGGCTGTACAAAGTTACATCATTGCTTCATTCACTTCACTTTTGTGTAAAACAAACTTGGAGAGACAAGCTAGCACACGTCAAATTAAATCATGTTTCCGTAGCTATGGTAAAATCATGAAATTTCAGTAATGTGTTATATACGGTGTGTACGGTATAACACGTTACCATTGGTCTCTTGATTATATAGATGCTCCCTATAAAAAAGTAACACTGTCTTTAACCTGGTACAGGTTTGGACTTCAGATTTAACTTGAAAGTGTTAGAGCGCTGACTATCGAAGAACGTTTACAACTTTTCATTGACTTCAATTAAAAGGACAAGAAAAAACATTCAATTTTATGACAGTTTTGACAGTATTGTGCATCCTACAAGATTAACAAATTGACCCAGAGTTGTATGATATTTCCCTAAAAATAATAATAATAATAATATGATGATTATTATTATTAGTATTGTTGTTCATTAATTATATTGTGCAATCTTTCTTATCACGGCCATCATTGAACGCATTAACAGGCTCACAATGGTGTTTTACACGATCCTATGCTTGTATGGATTCCTTGGTCTCACAGAAAGTAAGTAAAGATAAATTTTCGTTACTTTTATTTAATTGTGAATTCATTACGTAATATTTAATGGTTTCATATGGTTATCATTGTTTTAATGGTAGAATCCGTCATTCATTCTCTTCTCAATCAAAAATAAAGAAGTCATGAATTAGCAAGTCATCGAAACTCACAAGTTTGTCTTCTTACGATAATTAAAACTGTTGTGTTTTATGTTCGATAGGTGTGTCTACATCAGTTCAAAATATCACCGTCGTGCCTGGAAACTCTGTGTTCTTGAACTGCAGTGACAAAAATAACTCTTCTCATAAGCCAGTTTGGTGGTTTCAACGAAAAGTATTTTACGCTGACGGCCTTACTCCGGAAATGGTTGATAATGTATATGGTGAGGTCACCAATACTTCATTTTCATATCTAAAGATTACGAACTTCTATAGTGGTAACGCTGGAAACTACACATGTGCTTTTGGAAACGTTACCATCAAGACCTATTTGCTAGATATGAAAGGTGAGTGACTCGTTCGATATTAATGTATGAAGCAAAAGAGGATATAGGTCTTTTTCTACGCTATATACTTTACAAAACGGTTTTTTATAGGTCACAACAAAACAAATGACAAGAGAAAAAGTTGCGTTGGAGATTAGAAAAGAAATCCGTTGGTTGTCAGCCCACTATAAGTGGAAACATAGATTTCATGTATTCTGATTTTTCTTAAAGATGATTAGTTTCCCATTTGTCAGTTAGGCGGAGTCGTTGTTAAATTCACACATGAAATTAAACGAGTCCAGCAGCATCCTCCGGGAAATCCATGCTAAGCTAGTTGCCAGATAAGTCAGGGGATAGTTCATTGTATTTCATCGATACAAATTTTCCAGTAAGGCTGCAGCCAGTTAAATATTTTATCATTTAAACAAAATAACCATATATTATCACAAAGAATCCTACCAGGTAGTGAGCATATATATGGTGTGGACAATTATAAAATTCCCACTCTTTTCCTCTTCTAAAATATCTTTGGTACTAAAAGCATGATTTTGTTCAAAACAAGTAACAGAGTCAGACAGTGTACCGTTTAACATGCACTTTTCGCCCTCGAGTATTCCTTACTTTTGCCGATGTTTTCTTATGTAGCATTATTTTTTGGCACTCGTTAAAACAGAAAATGGGCAAAAACTGGGTACGTATATGTGTAAACAAGTCAAATTACCCAAGTTTAACTAATTTAATTGGCCCAAAAAATTAGTAATCGGTCAAATTTGTCCTCATTGCCCTTGATTTTGAGGGTGGGAGGTGGTGGGGAGGGGGGGGGGGAAGGAACTCTTTTTACCCTAAATTGATTGGATACCTCTGTACCCAGCCGTTGGTAACATACTTACCAAACGTTTTAAGATTGTCAAAAGTCTGGATCCGCCACTTGGCAATAGGTTCATCTGTTTGGAAGTGTCTTATGATTAGAATGAATGTTGACGTTTAGCTATGAGTAAAGGCTTTCCTCTTGGTTTTAATATCTTTCTATTATAGGAAGCAAGCAAAACACAAACAATAATCCTGTACTTCTGTTTGTGCATAGCAAACATACACAAGGAAAGTTTGGAATTGTCCGGCCTGCGAATTTTGTTGCCCCAGCGCGGTAAAGGCCATCATTTACATACCTCGCTTTTCATTGGCTGGGTCTTTCACTTTTGATGCTGAATTTTTCAAATTGGGAAGTTCTTGCTTTACGCTATGTACGCGTGTGTGTATTTACATGTACATACACGTGCATGCAGTGCATCGTGATTCGCATACTACGTACTGTATGAACTGGTTACTGTCTTAAGAAGACAACTTTGTAAAAAGTTTTTGCTTTGCTTTTGCGCGAAATTGTTTCTGTACATGTACATCCATAAGTTCTTAAAACAATACTGCAACCATGGACTGTGAGTGTTTACTTCTCATTGTAGAAGACTGTCCTTTTTGATTGTAAGGATTACTTAGGTTTATGATCCAAAACCGAAAAGCCAATAAATTGAATAAGATTTTTGACAAGGGTGAAGCTTCGAAGTGATGGTGGAACTTGCTGCACTGATAAGTACTGTGATGTAATGTACGCAGATTAGTACCAGGCTTTTGCTCGCTTCAAAACTGCATAAAAACATTGGACAGCTTGGCAGTTTCTGGTTGACTGTTACTTGAGATGCTTTTAAGCTTTAAACTGATAGACTCTTATTTTTGAGCATAGACATTGATTTGATTGTCAAATTATGACCCTTTGACACGGTTAATTTAATGACCCATTGGCACGGTTTTCAGATAATAGAATACGAACGATATAGACCTAGTATTTGATATTTTGTATCATCTTCAAACTGTTTCGGTTCGATTTAACTTCTTTAAATTTACAGCAACAGCGTTGTGCGATGCATAACCACAGACCCTCTAAACCCGTGGCATAAAAACAGACAAATAAATTAACTTAATTGACTCTACTCAAACGCGTACATTCTGCTGCTAGACTGTTTTCTTTTCTGAGTGTAGCAAACTTGCATTGCGAAAGTGGTATGTGATGAGCGATCGGCTGTTGCTAGTTGATATTGTCATGAAGCTTATGCATACGGACCCTAGCCAATAGTGAGGTATGCACATGTTGGCCTTAACCGCGCTGGGGAAAAAACAATTTCGCGTCCGGCCTATTCAGCGTAACCATATTCGAACATAATGACAGGTTCTTGTTAGGGTCACCAGTAACGTCAGCGCTGTTATATATCCTGCTATAGACATTACTACAGTAGTATTGTGAGTTAGGCCCGTAGCTGCAGTGATTGGTGTTTCTTTAGAGCAATACTGAATATCATGTAAACACATCCCGGGTATTAATATCGCAATGAGGCTGTCGCAATGTCTATCGTCTAATATATTTTTAGGCCTACATATTATATCACCCATCGTTATAAGACAGTGACTTTGATGTCGAAATACGTGGGGCCCATAAATGTTGGCAGGGGGGGGGGGTGATTACAGGGGATTCGGTCCCGTTGATCCTGGTGCCCCGTACTAACTGATTACAACCGTTAAGCCTTTTGTATTCGCAGACCCAACGATAACTCTCCTCTGTAATTCGGAAATGTGTCCACCTTTCTTAGACGTGATCGAGTCAACAGACCAAAGCTTCCAGTGCTACAGTGATCAAACTCCACTGCAAAGAAACTTAACATGGAAAATCAACGATGAAACTCCATCTTCAGATAAAGCTAAATATAAACTTCTCGGTCTCGATATAGATGATATATCTAAATTAAATATAACAGTTTCTAAAGATGACATAATCATATTATGTACTTTGGGTAATACATCAAAGAGCGTTGCTTTGCAAGGTAAGTTTGTCTTCCCAATTGTTTGATTTATCTTTTATGTTATTGTTATTGTTTATGTTATTCACATTTTGTCACTTGTTTTCTGTACACCTGTAATGCTGGAAAAGGTTTTCTTATTTTGTAATGAGTAAAACTGTGGTGTTGTTAATTTTTTTCATACAGTAAATAAATGGAAAAAGTTAAGTGGTAGGTGCTTTCTCTTCATGTTCTATACACAAATGGATTATTACCATATCACGGAAGCACATTAAGTATGGAAGGGAATGACAAATAACTAACATGGACTCGACTTGACAAATGGGTTAACCTAGAAATTAATAATTTAATAATAATAACTAAAAAAGAAGGCATGGTATATAAGAAAACATGGTAGTGTATACAAATTGGCTGAGATGTCTTTGCATTAACACCGCACAGAGGCAAGATAAATGAAATGAGTCATTTATTAAGTTTTATTTGTTAAAGAAAATCTCGAGTAACCCATAACAACTATAGGTGCCAATAAAGTATACAAAAACACAGAATGAAATCACATGTATTATCAAAGGAGCGCTATATGGTAAGTACTCATATTGGTTGAAAGGTCAACAACATTTAGGTATTAGAATTGTTTATGCTAGCTTCGAGAAGCAATAAGTACATCGGATAAACAGATGTAGGATTTTAGAATTCTGTTGCTCATGATGCGATCTCAAATTTACACGATGGGTAACTTATAGACCGTGACTTCATTTCAATTTGCTTTTCACTGAGTGGTTCTCCGTTGTTTTATTGCAGCTTTTTCTCTGAAGGTATTTCTTTAAATTTATAAGGGCTATAATTGGGAAGTTTACATTATACTAACCCTATAGTAACACTATGAAATACTAATTAATCACTGTGCTGCACTACGTTTATTTTGCCTAGTAAAGGTGCATAAAGTAGACCATTGATGTCCTATACACATTAACTGGACTTTATAACGAAAGTATAGGCTTCTCTCTCCTTTCTATGAGATATATATCTTTCCATGTCGAACATTATTTACACATCATATTCAAATTAAGGCAAATCTTGCTTCATTTCATCCATCCCAAGGTGTTTCTTTTTATGCTAATAAATATCAGTTTAAGGTATGCTCTCTCACGTTTAAGTGAACAGAATGTGGATAGTTAACAAGTGATGGCTTAAGCAACACATTATCTTTGCACGTTTCTGTCTTTGTGAGTACATTTACAGCTATGATATCTACTTACTTATGGCGCATGCTTTACAAAACTATGTTTTCTAGAAGATATATTTTTTATGATACGTTTCGAAATTAATGCTACTGTAAGAATCGTGTATGATGACAAGTAAGCATAATATGTACTCGTTGTCTGAAGTGCCTAGCACTTGTGGTACAAGTAGAATGTTCCTTTATATGAGTAGGAGTTTAACTAGGCTCTATGCGCGACTCCGAGTACTACTAAATCTAGCAATAGTAACTACATATACCAGTTATGCGAAATGACCCAAATAATATTGAGAATTAGTACGAGTACAGGTAACTATGTTAGAATACCAGTAAGAATGTATACGGGCTCATGACACGTCTGGTGTCTGCAGCTGAAGATCAAAAACATAACCAGAGGCATGGAACTGGAACACCTGAAATAATTGTGACACTATTATAGTGAAATCTACTAAAATGTATCTGCCACTCGAACTTGGTTTAAAGTTGTCAATATTTTATCTTTGCATATTGATGACTAAAAAAAAATAAAAAAATCCAAAGTGTGTGGTATTTTTTCTTCAGAGTAAAGCTAAAATAATACTGCAGACCTACACTTGGACATGCTGGGTGTTCTATGTTAATGTAGTGCGAGTGCAAGTGCCTATATATAGGCCTACAAAGGACGAAGTCCGATTTGTAGCACATATTGATTCACAAGTGACCAACATTTAACAGTGCGGTTCTTCCTCTTAAAGCTGTCCAATTACATCCCACCATACAAAAGTTGTCGGTTGTAAAGACACGGTAAAGACATGGTAGTCATCGCATAGTATTACTTGTGGTGTTCAGCTCTGAACGTGTAAAGGTACGGGAAATAGGTCTGTTGACCATCTCGCAGCAATGTCAATATGTTACTGGTATTTATGTATGAATAACAAAGATGTTAAAATTATGATCTAATTCTGAGAGTAGCTTACGATTGACATGTTTTAGAATGTTTTCTTGTATGGATGATCCTGCAGCAATAACCAAACATACAAAGAACATACGCTCGGATAAATGAAAGCTTTTAGAGTTTATTTACCATATTATATATTCTTTATATTCTTTCTTTTTGTTTTCAAAGAATATCTTGGTTTCGCACTTTTCTTTCCCAGTGGAAACATACGACAGAAAAGAATTACTAATATTTGCTACATCAACTTCGGGAGCGCTTTTCGTGGTTATTGTACTGACGGTATGCATGATAGCGATATATAAGACACGGTTCAGTAAGTATACAACGACGGTGGTAGTTTAGCAAGAACAGCGCTTTGTAATTATAATACGTATATCCTTTGACTACGCCTATTTACCAGTTGCGCTGAAAACAATACCATATAGTTAATCTTTAACATGAAAACAATGAGGTTGAATCAAGAAATTGTTTATAATTATATTAGGGCGTTGTAAGTTTCAAGTAACCATAAAAAGTAATTATAACGAATGAGTAACTTATTGCATTATTTCTGGTTACGGGAATAGTTATTAAGTACATACAACATGAAATTCCATTCAAGCAAGTAAGTGTGTACCTAACTTCAGTTTATAATTAATATTTCATTGTTTTACAGCTATGTATGAAGCCAGTTATTTTAATGAACGCCAAAGCTGCAGTTTGTCAGTACCACGATCAAATTAAATATGTTTCAATTTGAGGATATAAAGTTAGATTGTTTGACTAAAATACGACAACAGATGTATAAGTATATCGCTATTCCAGATAAAGTCTAACGCCGTATGAGCCTAGCATTTAATCGCCATGATAAATATATATATATATATATATATATATATATATATATATAT
>JAAAKB020257600.1:0-10359 GCA_010014835.2 Apostichopus leukothele | reverse complement strand
GTAAAACCAAAAATTTTCTTGTACGCTCCGCGCCAACCGATGGTGGCGCTCCGCTCAGATAGTCGTGCCTACAACTTAGAAAATCCTGGATACGCCCCTGGGTTATTTGGCAGGTTGGTCCCACATTTTCTGTGCTCATTTGAGCCCTCTGTTAATGTTAGTGAAAACTGACACCATAGTTGTTTCTGCCTAGTGTGGCATACGTTTTTACTTGTTACACATGGATATAAAGCTGTCACCCGTGTTTAGGACTAGTAACTGAGATAAAACAAGCAGTTATTTGTTAACTTTTGTTAAAACAGGAAATACTACAGTATCTGCTAAGAATAACCCTTACATTTAATTTTAATAAAGGGCAAAATTAGGGCAAATAAACACAAAAAATATTTACTAATTATTTATTTTTTCATTTACTATGATCATTTAATATGAAATATAAGATTACTTAGTCATTAATTAGTGATCATGATTAATAATGAAAAATATTTCCCTAAGTTTTGTGGAACAAATCCCTTTGTCTCATCACAAGCATTCAGCCTGTAAGTCATGGTGGTATGGGAGAAGCGTTTTCAAGAAGTTGCGAGTGGAACGTTGTTTTAATCTATACCCTTGGAGGAGTTGGCCATGTGGTTCCTGATGGTTAAAGGGATGGTACAAAGAGTCTCTAATGTACCTACGTTAAGTATTTTACCTAGTCAGAGGCTGCTCCTCAATGCTGCATACTCTGTATGCACTATGCAGACTAATTACTACAGGTTGACACTGAAATAAATTGGTGCACTTATGCAACTTGGAAGGTCTTCTATTAAAGGTTGTCCCTCCGCCCCCCCCCCCCTCCCAATAGTGCTTTACGACATCAATGCTTGACAATGTGTAAGTTGACTAGTTTCTTTCTGGGGGGTGTGATTTTCATGTATTGCACTGGATTAATACTATTGCTTATGTCCATGCAGATGTTTATCATAAGGACCACATTACCAAGCATATTTTGTTAAGTCAATTAATCTACCCTATTAATGTGTCATTTGTGGCATGTTCTTCATGCATGCATTTAACCTGTTAATCATAGGTTGGGCATAGCCTTCTGTGTTGGTTTCTGTTATGAAATGCCATTTGTCAAGTGTCAGGTATGTTAATGTGTGAGACTGTTTCCGTATGGTAATCGATTTGTTGAAGCTGAAATAATGCATTGTTTTTGCACAGGCTTTGTTCCGGTAGACACCCACTTCTTTTGTAATTGAAACTGTGCTGCTATTTTGCGGGTTTGGTTGGTTTTCAAGAAATTCTCTTACTAATGGGTTGTTTTACAGCAGACTTATATTTAAGCTTTGCCCTCAAGACACTATTACTATCTTTACTATTCTCAATGGTAATATCTTTTAAAATAGTGAATCTGATGTATTAATTAAACAGAAATACTTTAAATTAGAATACCTTGATGCCAAGTTTGTTGAGCATGAAAAGGTATTAGTTCAAACTCAAACTGAATGAAAAGTGAATTACTCTGGTCAATTTATCAAAATAAAAGCAGTGCAGACTAAAAGATAAGGACAACTGTGAAAAATTGAAAATGTTCTTTTCCTAACATATTTACAGTTCCTTAACTTGACACATCTGAAGTTCTAAAGGAGGATAGGTAGTTATGAGAGATAAATTTGTTCCTTACTTTCCTCCAGCTCATTGAGCTGGGACGTCAACTTAAGAAAAATTCAAATATAAACCGTTTTTCTGCCGATTAAAGAAATTTCTGTTGGAAATTGCTATTGCTGAGGCAGTTTTTTGGGGGGAATATCTTCGCAGGATGAATATCCATTGCTGATTTGGAGGGAAACAGTACAGAAAGTTATGTATAATTTATCTTTCAACTACCAAAGCTCCTTTAATTTTCTGAGAGACAGAGACTCGGTATTTGTGTTCATTAGATGGTACGTCCCACAGAGGAGTTAATCCTGCATTTTGGTATTGGTACCCAAACCTTTTGAAAAGTCTGTTTTTGGTCCCAGAAATATTGGAAAAGTATGATTTGTAGTCCCACATATTGGGTGTGATTCCACAAATTTAGTTCGAAACATGTTTTATATGGTCCCACAAATGATGTCTCTCAGGTGTGTTTTTTGGTCCCACAATTTGGTCTGGTCCCATAATTGATGTTTCACAGGTGTGTTTTGTGGTCCCACAAATTAGTATGGTCCCACAAATAATGTTTCTTAGGTGTGTTTTTGTGGTCCCACATATTTGAACTGGTCCCACAAAGGTGTGTTTTTAAGGTCCCACACATAAGGTGTACATTCTGGTCCCACAAATCAGGTCCAACAATTGTTGATGCAAAACGTACCAAGTTACTGGTCCCAATATTATTGTGGAGGTGAGTATGTATGTGTGTATGTGTGTATGTGTGTATGTGTGTATGTGTGTATTCTTAGTAGTATTTAGCAGTTTTAGTAGTATTTAGTAGTATTTTTTTCCTGCTGTTTTCATGTTGTATATCGACAAATGTTTGCCATGAACACGTAAACTCAACATAAAACACAAAACTACATGCCTGCACAATCGAGTTTGGAATCCGACGACGTCACGTGACGATAATATATCCCTTCGCCTCCGGGAAATTTTCATGAATGATTTAATTAACAACGTGTGAGCCTACACCTATATGCAATAGCAACATATTGTGAGACAAAAAGACATACACTTAATGAAAGCAATGGACGCGTCTGGACTCGTTTTGTTTTTCAGTATAAATAAATATCAAACGAAACTAAACAACTTTACAATGTAAGGGATATACTTATTTATATACAGGCCTACACAGAATGTGATGAACACTTGAACTGCGACATACATTTTGTATGTGTTTGTTTTCAATGCACAGTGAAAGAGTAGCACGAATGATAGTTGACATTATAGTTAGTGATAGTTGCGCGAAATTTGAGGTAGCACCGTTTTGTTAATATTATTACATATAGTCTTTGATATCCAGTACTCCATCAATCACTTCGGAGTTTTTTCTTGCTTTATATCTATAGCTATGACTCTCGGTGGACTTTTCTGTAAGATGAAACGTGTCATAATTTTTTCCCGATCGATAAGCGAAATTATGGAAATCTGAAACGAGAGAATTGTTTGCATATGAAACATGACCAGGTGCGGTAAATAATGAAATGTGACAAGCGTATTTTTTAGAGGTTGGAATTTATTACTTTATGAATTAATGTAATTTAGTGAAACGTGTGCGAAAGTTGAAGGGGAAAAATAAAAACACATCAAACTCTACGGCTCACAAAATAGCCATTGCATTATATCCTCTTTTATTTGCCTATATTGACAATAAACAAAAACCTAGTAGGGGCCTCACTTTCTCTCCAAATTTTGCGTTGAAATTTGTTACCCTCAAGCATAATTCTTTCTTTCAGATCGCAAACTGTTGCCATGTTATCTGTTTATACAACATCTCTGTAATGGTAGGGATATTAGTTCATAAAATGTCATCTACTATACATAAAACGATCATTTTATATAGGTTTTGCACTTGTGTATACTGTTGTAATGATTGTGTCTATGTGTGCAGTGACTATATGTAACAAATGCGACAGGAGAGGCGTAAACAGAATTGTAGTCAGTAGAGAACTATAAAGAGAATAGAATAAGCAAATTAAATGATTTGAACACCAGCTTAGCAACAAGTATATCTTTCTACCCTTTTTGTTACTGGCAAATATTACGCATAGCCTAAGAGCTTGGATACAGCTTAATGTATAATGGCCTGTTGTGTGAGGTATGCTCAGAGGAATTGGTGTAACACGTGACATCATGCATGGCAACAGTGAAACGATTTACATGTTTATTTGTTATCTCTTTTTTTCCCGCCTTCTGGTTCGTCAAACAGATTGCACTGTTCGAGCAGGATGACTTAAAAGAGACACATATCCAAATGATCATTCTTTGGTCTATGTGATAGAGATATGTGTTGTAAAGACTGGAGACTTGATCAAGTCTAAATATGATATCATATGCTACATTTTGTTGTCGTTTTTCTTCTTTATTTCTGTATTTATTATATTTTAATTTACAACAGTTTTTTTCTGTAACGGAGATGGGCTGTTCAAATGCTGATTCTACAATTTTCAGTGAAGCTCTTTACATGGACTAAATGATGGCATTGATTTCAGTGTAAATACTTTTAGTATTTGACTTTGAAAATATGTAAACAGAGAGAACGTAAAAGGTTCCCAGATTGTAGTGGCAGTATTATGACGTCACAGATTTACAACAACAATAAATGACAACCCCCAGACACGACTTCTATAAACTAAGATATCTCCCAATACGAGCAAGATTTTGCTTGGCTTTTCGGGTGAGTTGCTCATCAGAAATAAGTGTATTCGGTTACAAAAGCTAGGTATGATATCTGCGTTCATGCGCCCTTTCAGACTTCTCGTTACAACAAGGCCTACTTGATTACTCTCAGGTGTTCATATTTTTGGTTCAAGTTTCTGTTGATTTTTGCTTCTTTTTGCTTCTTTTTCCTAGTTCATTACGTCTGATAGCTCGGTGTCTATACAGGTGAACATTCGACCGTGTTCAGGTTTTCTATTGTCTATGTATTTCTATAGCATCGCCACAAGTGTTGCCTTTCGCGTGTATATGACACCGTTACGCCACGGTTACCTTGGCGACGCTGATTGGCGGGAATAAAGCTTTAGATAAGAAAAACGTTACAAATCCCAGGCAATCGAGGCTATGTTGAAAAATGTATAGGATGGAACGTGAATTGCGTAACCATCCGATCTCTCTGCTAATGTCTCTTTTAATAGAACTGCCCATGTAACTCGTAAGCCGAAGACGTGCCACTAAGCACAAGTTAGCACTAAACATATTTCATAGTGTACTTGGGCACTAAGATTGGTATAAACCCAAGCAGTATTTAGTAGAAACATGGTTTTAGGGACAGACTTTCCAACATTATACCTATATTTGTGTGCAAAGTAGGTCGAGCTCCGGCAGCAATCCCCCCCCCCCCCTGACTCTTCCCCCCCCCCTTGAACTGATTATTTTTGATGGACTCCTTTTTTTCCCTGTTTTGCGACGTGTGAAGTGTAAACTAATCTAACACAGCGGAGATTTTAATAATGGAATGCGCAAATAACACTGTGAAAATTGTCTTTGCAATTTTAAAGGCAATTTTGAAGAAGCACGCGGAGAGTTTTAAAATGACAATAGTTTCATAAATATATTGCTTTCTTTATTTGTCAACATTAAATCTTTTCATGTTTTAAGGGCGCTATTAACGAACTGAAATTTGACACACAGTAACGTCAGTTTCAAACCTTTATTTCACGATAGGCTATATCTTTGGCCCGTATAGCCAGGAATTCTAAGTTTGAGGGTACCAACAATATCAGGAGGGAGAAAACAAGAGAAAACAAGAGAAAACAAGAGAAAACAAAACAAGACAGAACAGAACAGAACAGAAAAAAACAGAACAAAACAAAACAAAACAAAACAAAACAAGACAAGACAAGACACGACACGACGAGACGAGACGAGACAAGTAAAAAAAAACAAAAAACAAAAAAACAAAACAAAACAACACAAAAACAAAACAAGAGAAGACAATACACTACACGACAAGACACGACACGACGAGACGAGACAAGACAAGATAAAACAAAACAAAAACAAAACAAAACAACACAAAACAACACAAACAAAACAAGAGAAGACAATACACTACACTACACGACAAGACACGACACGACGAGACGAGACAAGTCAAAACAAAACAAAACAAAACAAATATAACTGTCCATTTTACAGGTGAGAATTTTAGCCTCCTATAATTAATACTGTAGGCATTCGATATTTATCATTTATGTGGTTTGTGTATGCTCTAGTTCGTTCGTCCAATCTACTACGTTTTCTCTAATTCAATGTAGAACATGACCGTCGTTTTAAATTTCCGTGTTTCACGCGTATTAACCCGGCAACCGTCATCTCCATTATACTATACTGAGTACACACACACACCCGCAAGGTGTATTTGACCGGAATCATTAAATGCAAAAATCAAAGGCAACATTGGCGGCTGAAGTAGAAAGTGAAACCTTCACTGGCTGATGTTCATTGTAAATCAATAAACGAAGGCATCAAGATACTCTAGTATTGATCTATTGATCCCTTACAAAGGTGATTTCTACTGTAAAAGGATTTCAACATGTTGAGGTACATTCTCGCATTCATTCATCATAATGGTAAAGATTAATACATAATGTTCAATGACATCTATAGGTGTCCAAAGACTCAAACTTCACTCTGCAGTTGAAACAGTGACAAATTCATGATATTATGAACACTATTTAAAGCTGAAAATCAATTTCGGAAGTAAGTGAATAAAGGCTTGATGGAATCAGACCTTTTTATTTTTTTTTGTTAGGGCATGAGTGTGGTTATTTTAATGTTTAGTACCCTGTAAATCAGTAACTTACTGATATGTTATCAAATAACATAATATAAATATTACATCGATTATTGATACATGATTGGTGTCAAGTTTCAACCCTACGTAAAACACGACCCTAAGGGAAACGTTTTACACTGTCGTTACTCAAAAAGACAACATCAGTTTTTCTCTTAATTTACTCTACTTTGCAAGCCTCTACCCAAACTGACTTTGCTTCAAGTCTTGTTTAACAACTAGAGGTCATACGACGGATATTAGAGCAGAAAGTCTCCAAATGTAATCGATTCCAGTTTGTGGGAAGGAAAGTGGTGATCATCTCAGATCGAGTCTCTAAGCTAATTGATTTTTAACGCGCGCGTTGCATTTACTTCTCGCTTCTAGACATCACCGCTGCACATTCCCTGACAACGTGTACACCTTGGTCAATTAAAGGGAAGCTAAGCTATATACACGCCAAACAAATGCATGTGACCGCTTAACCGTTATTCTAAATCCGTGTTTGACTTTCCTGGTCCTGATTACGTAATAGTTTAATGGTTTACTCTAAATTACTGGTGTGCAAAAATGAAACCTGCGGGCTGTAAGCGTCCCGTGTGCAAATGTTCTGAGGCCCGCGAGAGGTGTCTCAGTAGCAAATATTCATGCGGCCCGCTAAACATTATATCATAAACAATTGTTTTATTGTTTTGTTGTTATTAAACGGAACAATAAATCATTGAACAGCGGAAAGGGAAAACATCAAATATGTCAAGTTTTGGGAGATTGCACAAAGTGCTTATACCTGTGACTTAGGGTACACAATAAAACAGATGGACAATACAGATGTATAATAATTACCCATATAATGTATTATTTTCATGTCATTTGTGATGCGCCTTGAACACGGTTATCGGTGGATATGTCTGCGCTTGATAAATCCCCAATACTATTGTGATTGTTATTGTCATTGTCATTGTTTTCATTGTTGTTGTTATAATTATTGTAATTGTTTTTATTATCATTATTATTGTTATTGTTTTTGTTAATATTATTATTATTATTGCTATTGTTACTATTGTTATTGTTATTGTTATTATTATTATTTTTTTTTATTATTATTATTTATGATTGTTATTGTTATTATTATTTTTATATTATTATTTTTATATTATTATTATTTGTTATTATTATTGTTATAAATATTGATATTATTGTTATTGTTATTATTATTGTTATTATGATACGTACATTATAGCTACAAACTTTGCTGTTGACCCACGTGTTCTTAATTCTAAAGACTGAGTAAAGACACTTTCAGTGTGTTCGAAATGATATTTCTCTTAGGTGAAAGAAATTTCAGTCTTACCAAAGAATAACTTCATGCCAATGTCACAACTAGTGAATGTTTCCAGTCTAAAGGATCTATATTTGCAGAGCATTCAATCTTAGGAAAGATAGACAAGTCAGTCATTCAATCTAAGGAAAGATAGATAAATCACTCATAGAAAGAGAGATCACTCTAAAAGAGTGAAAATTCATTCTGCAAGAATTAAGAGTTTATGAATAACCTATTGAGGATAACATTACAAATATAAACTGAATAAAAGACTGAAAGATTGAATGATTTATTGAGTAATGTCAACTTCATGTCACAATTGTGCTTTAATGCCATGTTATTCTCTACAACTATACCAAACAGAAAAACGATATTTTGAGATTATTTCCAAACTGAAAGTTCTCTCTTTTAGTTTTACTTTTGTTTTGACTTAGAATTACTAGCTTACTTCTGCATAAACATGGAACGTGCACACGATTGCAAGGAGTTTTAATTCAACTCTTTCAAGACTAAATGACAAATGCTTACACTTTGGGTTTTTTTCTCAGTTAAACGACTGGTAGCGAGACTAGCGAGTTACCATGTCTTTGTAAACTATTTGACATCAGTTTACAAAATTAAACTAATTTCAAATAATTAACAAGTTACTAAATTGAAGCCATTATATATTTTACTTTGTGCTAACTATGTGATTACTACAACGACATGTAATCTTGTTACAACTTTTTTTTTTTTAGAAATTTAATTTTTTGTTTTATTTCGTTGAAGTGATGGACAATTAAAACCACCCGAGTACCGTATCAATGGTACGGTAGCAAAGAAAGGACATTGGTAATAAAATAAAGTGCTGTCTAAAAATGTCGACTTTTGAATCAAAATTTCGACTTGCGATGCATTTGGTTTCTTTTCTAATGCCCCTTCTGGGCATTCATACAAGAGAGCATCATATTTTTTTTTATATATATATATATATTTTTTAATAAAAACTAGAGTGAACAATAGCCCATGAAGATTGACATACGTCAAGAGCTAATATAGGCTGTGAGGCACTATAAGAGAAATCCATATGGACCAATCAGTGGTTCACAATAGCTTAGGAACCACTGAAGTGAAGTGGAAAAAAGAATGAAAACATAAGAAAAATGAAGGGTTCATTCCCCAGTAGTCAGCCTTTTCATAGCAAGAAGGTTGACGGGTGGGGGTCGCTGGCCCCCTCACCACAGTAACACACCTAAGCGGTGCGGTGGGATGGTATGCACTATACATGACCTAAACTGAAAGCATCCGGAGATTCAGAACAGTTCGGGCATCCAGATGGCAGAAGAACACCTCTCGGTTAAGGATTGGGTGATCAGTGCCTATAAAAGACACCACCCACTCATATAATAAGGGCGAAACTATTTTAAGTATGAAAAATGCACAGGAAACTTGCACAACCACATGACTGCACAGCCACATGGGATAAAGTTTATATTAAAATGCTCGACGTATTCTTCTACTTATCAAATAACTTATAAAGCTCCAGTGGGGATTAAAGTATTTTCACCGCTCTAGATTTTCAACCCCATAGCTTTCAATTATCAAATAAAAAAATTTAAGACATTTATTTACTAGGATTTTGTTTTGGGCTCAAAATGTTGTAGCTTTATCGTGATCACTGACAGTAGTAACCTGCATTACACGTGCGTAGGTTGATAAAGTGTAGGGCAGTGGAATGTAGGGCTAGGCTAAGACTTGGAACTTGAAATATTAAACATTGAGGGAAAAGCAGATGTTATGAAAAGCTAAGAAAGAAAAACAAAGAAGAAGAAGAAGAAGAAGAAGAAGAAGAAAATTCAGATAAATAATCAACTCGATATGTATAATATTCCATGACTTCACGGATTACCAATATATTGAAATGACTATTACTAAATCAAATATTATATATTTAAGAAAAATGGTAGAACAGTTATATATCTGAATATACTTATTCAGACTGAACCTTCTATCATGGCTCATAAAGCCAAACATATACCCAACCAGAAAGGCCTATACTTCTTAAATTGGCAAAAATACAAAAACAGCAACAAATAAGAATAAGATAGTACGAGACTCGTCTCAATACTATAGTGTGGTTTATCAACGCTCTTTTTTCGTCAGGGTGAATTAGTCATTGTAGCGACTCGGAAAGGGAGGGGGGGGGGAGGGTGTGGAGGGGCGGGAGAGGGAATAATCGGGGTATGCTAGTCGCTTGAGGCACATGATAATTACAAAGGGAGAAAGTACTAATCTTGGGACACTACCGAGTACTCTGTTAGTTCCTTCGATACGTACCACATGAGCTGATTGAGTGGGCATGAGGTGGTGGTAAGAAAATGTGGCAGGTATAGAGGGTGGGGGTGGCGGGTAGGGGTGGGGGTTGGCGGGTAGGTGATGGGGGTTGGCAGGTATAGAGGGTGGGGTTGACGGGTAGGTGATGGGGGTTGGCGGGTAGTGGGCGGGGGTTGGCAGGTAAAGAGGTTGGGGGTTGTTGGGTAGGGGTTGGCAGGTATATAGGGTGGGGTTGGCAGGTATAGAGGGTGGGGGTTGGCAGTTAAAGTGG
>JAAAKB020257589.1:0-10360 GCA_010014835.2 Apostichopus leukothele | reverse complement strand
GGAAGGGAAGGGAAGGGAAGGGAAGGGAAGGGAAGGGAAGGGAAGGGAAGGGAAGAGAAGGGAAGGGAAGAATAATAAAAAAACAAGATGACTTTAAGATCACAGGCAGGAATACAAAAGCCATTACAAAGCTACAGATTTCATACAAACATACAGGATAAAGACATTATAACCAATTACCACATGAATTAAAAACTTTAACTCTATAGTTCTAACAAGAAGTTAACTTATAGCATGTAGCCATATCACATGACCTGACCAGATCAATCCGGTTCCAACCAAATGTGACCATATCCAATCAGTCCCAACCTGACCTGACCACATCACACCAATTCTAACATGACCTGAACAGGTTTCATCGTAACTTATGACCAGGTCAGATAAAACAGGTTCCAATCTGATCTACCAGATTCAACGGAATGTTACTCGACCCACCAGATCAAACTAGTGACAACCCACCCTGAATATGTTAAACCAGGTCCAACCCGACCTGAACCAGGTTAAACCAGTTCCAACCTAGCACATGACAACGACAGAAAAGACATGAGCAAAATAAGTTCAAAACTTGAAGAGAGACAGTTATGACAAGATGCAAGATTCCTTTCTTATTTGAAACTGTTCAGAGAGAATGTCAGAGAGAACTATTCTGTGGCTATTTTGAAATTGGAAGGCTAAAGGTTGTGGGGGGGGGTGGGGAATGGAGAGAGTTATTGTTGGAATGAAAGAAGATTATAGACAAACCCATCATCACACTGGTGCACACAAGTGTGGTCCTGTCGGTAAAGATCTGCTTTACACGTCGAGCAGGATACATTATCATGCTTAAAGCAAGTTTCACAGCTCGGATGACAAGGTTTGCATTCAAAGCCATCTCGTGACCCCTTTGGATGAAAGTGGTATGTTCCATTGGGACAGATAGCCACGCATTCATTGTCTGAATAAAAAAATGAAGATTATTATCTGCAATGAGCTTGGTCAACTTTGAGAACACCAAAGTGACAACCTAATGGCTTAAGTCTGAACAAAAAAAAGGAGATGAAATGATTTCTGCCATTCTACCATTACAATGAGTTTTAAGGATGAATGTTCAATTTACAGTTGGGGTATTATTTAAGCCTGCTTTATACACAGTTTGAGAACATTGTAGTAATAACCACTAACCACTGAGATATTTGCCATCTTCGCAACCGTCGCAGTCACTGGACTCGGGTCCGATGCAACGTGCACAATTCTTGTTGCAAGAATTACAGCCGTCCGTGTCCGTCGAGAGATACTGGCCAGGAGGGCATCCTGTCACACATGTACCACTGTCACCATTGCCACCCATAGCCATCTCTAACCCATCTCCACAAGTCAAGCAGTCGTGAGGAGATAGTCCATCACAAGTGAGACAACTGGGATGACAAGCTATTGATAAGGAAAGGTCAAAAACACTTCATTCAAAGTATTTCCAACAACTCTCTGCATCTTAAGAAAAGGAGATTACATCATCTCCAAAATAATAACCTGAGCCATGAGAATTATTGCAATGTGAGTGGTGTAATGTAAATCTCATAAATGTTAATTAAAAATTAATAAAAAATTTGGTAAATTTCTCAAAGGATAAATATTGTCCGAGGGAAGTAATCTCACTGGCACCGTATTTCATAATTATTGAGTATTTTTAACCAGTGTTTGATGGAGAGAAAAAATCTCGAAGTCTGTGGTAGACTCAGTATTGGTTACACACCTCTGGCCTAACCTGTCTACTGCTGAAGGTAGTAGACAGGTTAGGCTGCTGTCTACTGCTGAAGGTACTGCAGAAAGAAGCAGAATAAATTTCACAGCCGATGAAGGCTTTATATGTTGCTTTATACTAGCCAAAGTAAAAAACCGTATCGGTTACTCTTTTCAAATTCGGACTTCTTTTTAATTCATCTAATATCCCTGCAAGCACCAGGTTGGACTGTGTGACTGTGTAATGTGTAGGCTATGCCAGTACGTCTGCTTAACCAAGGGTAGGGGAGCTTCGTACATGTACCTTGTAAGTTATTTGCACTCAAGTATTATTCTTCTCTGTAACTTATCAAACTCAGGCCAACTATATTTTACTAATGTTGCTAGACTCTTCACAATGCGCAGAGCAGTGCCGGGAGTTTGGCGGTAGAACAACGGAACTGAGCAAAGTCAAATTATAAAACGGAAACGTTTATCGACAGAATTGTAAAAAGGTACGGAGTATTTCCTTTATGTCTTATTTATACTTCCTTTATATGTTGTTGGGAGAATGTCCATCATTGAAAATAATTGAAATAATAAAGGGGGGGGGGGAGGGGGCAGCGTAAGAAGATTACCTTTGTTTTTATCTCGGAAGTAAAGGGCAGTTGTATTTAACTGGACAAGTCCAAAGACTGGCAAAAGCCTTCACAGATATCCTTATAACAACAGTACCTCACTTATCCAAAGAATATTTGAACTACAACCAACACAGTTATATCATTTTGATAATACTTGGAGGTATATCACCAAGCAATGAAGCACATATGAGCATTCTGGTTTATGTTACCTACCATCCATACATACATACAAAAAAATGAAAAATTTACAAATTATGCAATAAAAATAATCCTTTTTTATATCCAAATACTGCCAAAGAAACAAGACTTCTATGCATATTGAAATATGATTACATAGAGAACAAGGTCGAAAGACAGGACAACCTGTTGCATTAATATATAATCCAAGGATGGGGTGGAGTGGGTTGGGTCAGTGGGTCGGGGGGGGTGGAGGATTACTCCCATTATGAATGCACTATGTTACGAGATGTAACTGAGAACAGAGTCTTATGCTTACACAGACACATGCTGGTTTCAACCATCAAGAAATAGCCTTTACCGCATTCTGTACATTGGCCATCTGCTGTCAGATGATGCGTTTCTTCCCTACACTCCAAGCAGTCATGAGCACCTGGTCCCACACAGTCTTTACATGCCACGTTACACTCGAGGCACTCTATATCATTATTAGCGGCGTACTGTCGATAATGGCCACTGTCACATGTTTGCTCAAATTGCACACATTCACCAAAGAACTCTTCGTAGTTAGCTTCACAGCCACCCTCTGTAAAAGTTGAGAAAAACCACAAAAACTTATAAAATCGGATGCAACCAACAAGTTTATTTCAGGTACATTTCAATCTAGCTTCTTTCACTCTGAATGTCACCTGAGATTCTCAAACTGATGTTTCCACTAAAGAGAACGCTGGAGGCTTCAATTCAATTCGGGTTCACTACAACTGTAAATAAATACCTCTGTGTATTACGTTGTACCGATCAAACATCCCCCACATCTCGTCACCTGCATGTACCGCTTTCCCTCATTTGTAAACATTAACGAATGAGTAACACTTATTACCTATACCGATCTGTGTAGAGTAATACTCAATTTGTACTTTAGTACTCATATTTGTGTACTACATATATGCAAAACCTCTGTTCACTGAATTAAGTCAACTGTGCACCTATACTTATCTGTACATGTGATCATTTATGCACAAACTTCAAGTAACACTCACTGTATTTACTCAATCTGTGAACACATACTCTGTGTGTGATATGTGAACACACTCATATTACAGAACTCAATGAACTAAACAACCGTGAACATGTGCAAATATATTAAATGTAACCATGACATAAAGTACGCATATGAGTGAACTAAAAATACCAAAGCTCAAATACTCACTGCATGAACTAAAACTGTGAACACATACTCATTTCCATATACTGCGAGTACATTACATTAACCTGCAAGTAATGCTACTGGTGGCACTTACCCTCACAATCACCCCATTCATTACAATTTGTGCAGTGATCTGGACAATTGCCTGGTACACATCTGCTGCCATCGTTCGTGAAACCACTTCAAGATTAAATAAAAGAAAAAGGATTTTGTCTCTTGATGTAAATTGAAAATGCTGAACAAAGATGGTTTCTCTAGTTAAATTTACATTGGAGAAAATATTGCAACATCTCATAACGTTATAAACTATCGACAGATATAACTAGAAATTTGTACAACTAATGACTAAGAGTTCTGTTAGCTTTACATGTCTAGTTTTTTTGTCTGCTTACAGGCTAAAATATCACTATTCCATTAATCTATGACGGCTGCAAATGTTTATCTCGGGCTGACCTATCAATTTGTGTTTGGATTATTACCTCATGGTTCATGCTAGTCTGCAACAGCCAACAAAGTCCAGAAATGTTTATCTGAGACTGATATAAGTGACTGGCTTCTCTATAGTATAACATATTCTATGCTGATGATGTTTACCTATAGCTGATGTATCAGTGATTAACTGCCCTGTAGGATTAGCCATTCTAAGAATCCATGTAGTCTGCCACAGGCACACTAGTCTGCTGATGTTTACCTGTAGCTGATGTATCAGTAAGTAACTAACTGCATTCTATAGTTAATATTCCATGAATCCATTTAGTCTGTCACAGATAACCTAGTCTGCAAATGTTTACCTAAGACTACCATATCAATAAGTGATTTCAAGTTCTTACAGTTTACGATTCCCTGAATCCATGTAGTCTGCAATACCTTATCTAGTCTGCAACTGTTGATCCATCAATCAAATCCATCAATCAAGCAAATCCTTTCATCAATCACTTATTACCTGGGACAGTCATTTTGACATCTGTCCTGATATAAGACCATTTCTGATTCACAGCTTGGACACTGAAGGTAAGAGTTGGCGCAATCCAGGCAGTTGTAAGAGCAGGTCCTACAGTCTTTGTAACCCTCGTCTTCGCTCTCATAATACCCTTCCGGACAGTGCTGGACGCAAGTCTGCTCGGTCGACAGCAGAAGGTAAAAATCTTCAATGCAAGAAATCGTTGAAATACAACTTTTTTTTAATTTCCAAGTAATCATCTTTGGTAGAGAAAATCAGAAGGTATCTTCAACAGGGCAACCAGATACAAAACGCCTTTAAAAAAGTATCATCTCCGGTTATGTGAAACAGGATGGAACATTGCTCAAAACAAAACACCACATTATGTTTATTGTTGACGATCCCTTAATCATTTAAGGCAATTTTCTGTGTTTCGTTAACAATGTTTTTTTTTTCAAAGTTATAACATAAGACATAAGATATAGGATGACAGAAACTGTGTGTTTGTTAGAGTTTTATTATTTTCCAGTATATATTACTCTTCCAGTGGCTTCCACCAGCAAACAACCACCCAATCCCACCCCCACCCCCCACCCCTCCTTTCTCTCTCCCTACCTACCTACCCATAAATTGATTTGATTCATTTCTCTATATTTTATCATCCCGACACTTTCTCATGTCAGTAATAAGGGCAATCTTGGAAAAGTTGGACTGTTTTCATGACTACTCCTGTAGTTAAAATAAATATCTTGAAATGAATTTCAAGAACTGTATTACCTGCACATGCTTTGTTGCAGTAGATAAGCAAGTTTGCTCACAAGTTTTTCTCTCACAGAATTAATTAGTCTGATTGTCCAGAAAAATACTTGTAAAATCTTTGGACAATTTTAATAATGATTAACTGTGTGGCCAAAGTTGATGGTATTGTACATCAGACTTTTCTGCAAAGATCATCAGTATATTGGTTATCATTTCTACCAAGTGACCCATATTCTGTCCTATCATCTGTCTAGACTTTCCAGTTATCACTCTTCACTTTTATTTCAATGTAAAAACACTAAGACGGTCACGCTATCTCCCGTCAAACACGATTTTAATTTTATAGTAATATTCCTAATGCATGATGTTTGTAGACAACGCACATATGTTGTTTCATTTATCCAAGCTCTCGATTCTTTCGGCAAACCTGGAGCCGGTATTTTAGCTGGGAATGTTAATTGGCTCGGCCATTTTGATGAGTGTACCAGTCTGGATGGCTTTCAGTATTGTTCGATAATATTCAACGTCTCTCTACTTCAGTCAGTTGGATCGGTAAGTGACTATATTCTTCTCTGACAGATGTACTTTTTTCTCCTATTGGGGCACACTTTCACCAGCGGCACAGAGGGCAATTTGCCCCTGCCACATATCGTATTCATTACAGACGAAAACAACTGCCGTGGAGGCGTGGACCCTCTGTCAAATTGCCGAAGAAGGTTGCTAAATAATTATTTTGATCAGGTCTCAAACATTGCCTGAAACTCCAGCGGTATTAGCACCAGAGGTATGCTATAACTGCTTACAAACGACTCATGATTGGTTCCTGAGTCCCGGCAAGAGTACATCTGTAAGCATTTGCAAGCACTTTGAAAAAAATGCCTTGATGTCCTTAACAGTTTTAAAAATTGACTTATTGCCCTTTTGAAGCTGAAATATTACAGTACCCTGCCATTTCAATGATATCCAAGGCAATTTCTACCTAATTGCACTTAAAATAATTTTTGCCTATCATAATCCTTAATTCAAGCCATGATTCTCCGTTTACTTTACCAACAACATAATCCAGTTTTCATCTATCCATATTGCAAAGGCAATATTAATTTGCATTATGAACCAGGTTTTTATAAGTTGATGTGGTTGCCACCGAGAAATTTCAAGCTTGCAGAAGTATGTTTAGATTATATATATCAAAACTCACTTGTCACTCATAAACTTCTTTTTTATTTTGATGTTTTGGTCTGAAACAAAAACACTTGAGAAGCAACACATGAATTGCAGCAACCTTCTTACATGAAGGCCTAATGAACCAATGAATATAAAATAGTGATTCTCTGAGCAAGTAAAGGACCTTCCTGCCATATGTAGATAGGTACATGCAATGAAGAATCATATACATATGTATGAAATAGCAGGGTCAACCATGGATCAGTATAGAGGTGGCACGGAACCATTAACTTAGTGGTTTCATCTCACGTAAAGATGTGTATACACTTAGAAACGTACAAGGCATTGTTTTCAATTGTTAAAGTTAATTTAATATCCTGTTCATATCTGAACCGATCAGTATCACTAGATCTGTGACAATGTCCTTTTTTGACCCATTTTTGTAAAGTTCTCCACAAACTTACAACCTGTTCTTTCATCTCCATATCCAGCTAGTCTAGCCGACCAAATCTTCAACACCAATTGTAAACTTTAAATGACAACTGATTTAGATGGATTTGATTCAAGATATTTTGATGGTTGCATTGTTCTGGTTTTTTCTCAATAGATTCCTTTCACATATGGTCTATGTGCACCCAAAGAGTGTTCAGATGTAGACATCTATAATGGGATCGACTTCTTCATAGGTTGGTCAATATTATAAATCCGATCCCAAAGATGTAAATTGAATGTTATCTTCTAATATAGCTTGATAAAAATATTCAGAAATTGCTTTTCCTTAGATGCGTATTTGGCGGCTACCTTTGATTTTCCTTTCGGCATAAAAGTCGTTTTCATCATTAAAACAAAGTAAGTTAGTTAAAAGACTTGCAATACAAAGCATGCGTATTATAAACAAGACACAATGTTCCAATTTCCAGTACTTGTAGTTCATGTTGCTTTCCATAAAACCTGAAATGACTATACATCATTAGAGATACAGCTTGAGTTGTTAATTTATGTTAATTTATGTTAATTTATGTTAATTTATGTTGGCAAAGTATGGTTTGGTGACTGTGTCAAAAGCAAAGGTCTTAAATTGTACTCGTGTAAAATAATGAAAAACCAAATACAGTTTTGATGTTTCGTCCGTGTGTGATGACATCACAACACTTTTTTTTTGTTCACGTCGTCGTACAAAGTGAAGAAATGCTTAAGATTTTACATCTCAGCAATGGAACAAGCTCTCAAGTTTGGAGGAAGACTAGTGTGTTTCTTGTTATTTTGTCCTTTTCTTGAAACTGTGCCTTCGATTTCATTTCACCTGTTATAGAGAGATACAGCACTTATATCCTTGTTTAATTCTGTCAGCGTCAATATAATATATATATATTCTTGTTATCTTCAGTTT
Source organism: Apostichopus leukothele (assembly GCA_010014835.2). Lineage (NCBI taxonomy): Eukaryota > Metazoa > Echinodermata > Holothuroidea > Aspidochirotida > Stichopodidae > Apostichopus > Apostichopus leukothele. The sequence continues at coordinate 2,387 of JAAAKB020257589.1, read as the reverse complement.
GGTTTTTCTCACATATGTGGTTATTTTATTCTGTATTTTTTTTCTAGCAACTAGACTGTAACTGTCGTATGCAGTAGCACAGCGCACTAGTGCTTTTAAGTATCCATCTGATATATCAGATAACATAGTATTCACTTTGCATTCAGTTTGTTTTACCTTTCTTCTTCTTCCAGATAAAATTCCTGGTCTAGACGGGATCATTTCACTCGAGGCCAGTAGTTTACCTACGTGTACGAAGAATCCTCATCGAGCTTATGATGCTGAATTTATAGTCACAGTGTAAGGACATCCCACACGCACATGTTATGAAATGTTATGATTTAACTACTTTTGATGGCACTTGATTTGAATGTTCAAAGTAGACTTGTTTTCTTAACTTGGTATGTTATCCTATCAAAGAGTATTTGTCACAACAATTCTTTTCTCCTTCATTTCCCAGTATCTGTTTCAGTTTGCTGTTTCTCTTGGTGATCGTATCATCGTTATACCATGCATGGTACCACTCGCCAGCCTGTCACAGTAGGAAGGACTCCACCCTCATAGATGACCAAACCAGCTACCCTCCTAAAGAAGATCACGCACCTCTGGTGTCGCATGAAGATCTCAGTAATTGCATCAGCCCTGTTCAATCCACATCCATCAGAGGTGAGGTTGGACCAGGTTAGCCCCAAAATTGCCTAAAAGAACGTACCGATAGAACCCGCACAAATGTATGTAAAACTATATCGGTAATGTGTGAAAAAAATTGATCGGTGGTAATCAAAAAATTGTATTTATAGTAAATATGTCAAGTCTGTTAGATCAGAGTCTGCTTCCTTGCCAATATCAATTATTTTATGAAATTTGGGTCACAGTTTACCATTCTCATCCTCCGAGCAAACCGTTTCATGCTGGCTGTATTTAATGATACATGCAGCACTGAGACAAAACACAGCAGTGTGGAGAACGTTGTGGTCACATGGTTTAAGCCGTATTTATGTATTCCATAATAAAAGACACAGAAAGCGATTCCTATCCGTGACGGCCTTAATATTGTCCCCTTTTTCAGTTTTGACAAGTTCCCGCTACATTCCACATTATTATGATGACATATTTCATATCTATTTGGATTAGCCCCTTTGGTATATTAAAAGAAGAAGTGATTGAAGGCTTGTTTCAAACACATCATAGCTGTGTCATTGACTTGTTTATAACAAAAACATTAAATCTGCTCATTCTTTCCAAAAGAGGCTAAATTCCAATGTACTCTGTAGTATTAAACAGCTGCAAATGTATGCATTTGCTAACAAATAGGTCATTGAAACGTTTGCAAAAAGGACCATTATGAAATCATACTTTAATACGACTGTTTCTAAATTATCTCTGTTTTTGCAGGCAGCATTGGAACCTTCCATTCGGTCATCTTTAGTTTTGCTCTGCCGAACAATCTGCCCAAGTTATTGTCGGGCAAAATGTCCAGGGACAGTATTCCCTGTCTTAATGGTATTCGTGTCCTCAGCATCTTGTGGGTTATTCTCGGTCACGTCTTTTCCTTTCCCATGTTAATTGAGATATGTGAGTGAAAGAATCAGGTTATTAAATGCCAATTATTACCTAAATGACAGAAAGGTCGTTTGACATTTTTCGAGAGAGACTGTTACTTTAAGAAAAGAGACCAACTTTTGTTAAGCCTAGACCTGCCACACTTTTTTCATGGTGGGCCAACTAAGGATAGCTTAGCCTAGAAGCAGTGGAAGAGGATTCAATCTGAGGGAGGGAGCAAACTTCGACAAGAAAGTGGGACATCATTTTTGGGGGCAAGCTTCAAATTTACCTGAAATCTCCTGATGAGATGGACCCCCTCTGTATACCCAATACTACAAATTCCAGTATTTGGATGTTTTTCAACAAAGCAGTATTTTTTTTATATAACATATTTCTATATAATTTATCAACAAAAGGGCACTTTGTAAATGACAAGACTTTTTTTTTTTTTAGTGAAGAGGGACTGACGACTGCCAGTCAGCAGAACTCAACATGTTTAGCTTTCCAGACTGAAGGGGATGGGACATAAAACTGGCAAAGTCTAGATCAGTCATAGCGGGCGAGGGGGGCTTTATGCTTTCAATCTTCAGCAATTAATGACAGATAAAAACTAGAAATGGAAATGTTTGTTACAGTTTAACACTGAGACTACTTTAGAACTACAACATTTTTTTGTAGAATCTTGCAAGAAAAGAGACCTTCGGTTCCTATTTGTATTTTAGTTAATCCCCTGACTGGACTCGGCTGGTTTCAGAGGTTTGGATTCTTGTTAGTGTCAAACGCCTTTTTCTCGGTCGACTCCTTCTTTTTCCTGAGGTTAGTAACCAAAAAAGTGGAGGATTTTAATCTTCTATGTTGGTACT